>MJUU01042130.1:14823-26700 GCA_002080025.1 Modiolus philippinarum | reverse complement strand
GAGTCTACGTTCCCCGTGGTTTCCTGGTGTCGTCTGGCATATAAATTTGTCTCTTGCACAAGTCTGTTTATTGTGGTGTCAGTAAAAAATGTTTTGAAACAATCAACTTCTGATACATCGTTTCTTAAAAGGATCCTTGGGCCACTATTTTCCGTGAATTCACGTACGTTAATTTCTCCCCCGCCTTCAGTCCAAACAACTTCGTTACTAGTATTGATATTTTCATCATCTACGTCGTTTTCTACATCACCGTCGTCCCCATCTTCGCTTACTACTGGGACATCAATATCCGATGGATCGCCATCATCATCCCCGTAATCGCTACCTTCCTCAGATTGTACGTCTGTGCCCCGATCGTTCACAATTTGATCCCAGACATCCCACACATTTGGCCTACTGGAGGCCGCCATTGTTGTTGTTGTCGTCTGAATATGACATGTGAATATCTCATGAATATTCATGAAGTAAGTGTGTAAACAATACCATAAACGAAAGAAAGAAGAAACATTTAACTTTATCTATTAATGGATATTGACGGATTATTGATAAAAAAGAAAATGAAATCAAATTTGATGATTATATTAAACAATAATAGAAGGCGTAGAAAAGCGTATCTGCGGGGGAAAGGTAAAAGCGTAAAAAGGCGTATCCGCGGGGGAAAGGGGTAAGCGTAAAAGGCGTGTATACGGGGTAAGGTATTAAAAAAGAGAATTCATTGAAGCTAAAGCTGTNTGAAGCGACCATTCTGAGAACAGAATACAAATAAGCAAAGGATGCCAATATTCAAATATCACAATATAACTTAGAAACAAAACAATGGCATGTTAAAATAAACATAGTAAGCACTGAGACCACACCTGTCAACAACGCATAAGTATCCTGTGACATAAATATTCTTCCATACATGCATTACTTACCATGTGACACTAGTACAATGTATCCTGATACGCATGCATCACTTACCATGTGGCACAAGTATCCTGGTACGCATGCATCACTTATCATGTGACACAAGTATCCTGATACGCATGCAGCACTTATCATGTGACACAAGTATCCTGATACGCATGCATCACTTATCATGTGACACAAGTATCCAGATACGCATGCATCACTTACCATGTGACACTAGTATCCTGATACGCATGCATCACTTATTATGTGACACACATATCCTGATACGCATGCAACACTTATCATGTGACACAAGTATCCTGATACGTATGCATCCCCTATAATGTGACACAAGTATCCTGACACGCATGCATCACTTATCATGTGACAGACATATCCTGATATGCATGCATCACTTATCATGTGACACAAATATCCTAATACGCATGCATCACTTATTTGCCGCAAATCTTGAAATCTTAATCTTGATATGCACCACTTATAATGGGACACAAAGGTCCTTCTGTGCATTTATCACTTATCATGTGACACGAGTATCCTGCTGCGCATGTATCACTTATCATGTGACACAAGTATTTTGCTAAGCATGTATCACTTATCATGTGATATAATGATCTATCTGCGTATGTATCACTTATCACCCGACATAAGTATCCATTTACGTATGTATCACTTATCACGTGACACAAGTATCCATCTCTCGAAAGTACGTTGATTTTGATCTTTGTTGTAGGTTTGTTCCACTTATACAATGGACATTTCGTTACATATGTCTTAAATCACTTATTGAATTTCAGAGCACATGTGTTTTAGTTCATCTTTTTACAATGAAAATGTTGGGTAAGGGATAATAAATAAATTTAAATACTTTGGAACTTTTTTCGCATTTGAAATACCTCATTTGCAACGTTTCTAATGAAAGAAACCTAAATGAACAAGTATCAGACAAAAATGCCGGATTAATACCACTGTGAGACACCTTAAGAATACTACTAGTAGGAAAATATACCTAGTATATCTCAACCATGCTTTATGCTATAACTGTATTCTGTTTCGTGTTTTCAAGATAGTAATGTTGTAATATTTTTGCCACAATTCAGGAGACAAATATAAAAGAAATTTATTTGACTTGTCATGTGACACAAGTATCCTGATACGCAAGCATCACTTATCATGTGACACAAGTATGCTGATACGCATGCATCACTTATCATGTGACACAAGTATTCAGATACACATTCATCACTTACCATGTGACACTAGTATCCTGATACGCATGTATCACTTATCATGTGACAAACATATCCTGATACGCATGCATCACTTTTCATGTGACACAAATATCCTGATACGCATGCACCACTTATCATGTTCCGCAAATCTTGATGTGCATGCATCACTTATCATGTGACACAAGTGTCCTGTGCATTTATCACTTATCATGTGACACAAGTATCCTGCTGCGCATGTATCGCTTATCATGTGACACAAGTATCTTTCTAAGCATGTATCACTTATCATATGATATAATGATCCATTTACGTATGTATCACTTATCATGTGAAACAAGTATCCATCTACATATGTATCACTTATCATGTGACACAAGTATCCATCTATATATGTATCACTTATCATGTGACACACGTATTCTGCTACGCATGCATCACTTTTCATGTGATAAAGTATCATGCTATGCATACATCACTTATCACGTGACACAAGTTAGCTTCTATGCATGCATCAGCTATCATGTGACAATGTGTCAAAAATTAACAAACCAAAGCAGGGAACAAGTCAAGTTGGTGAGTTGATGAAACGACTAAGTGAAACATTCAATGTAAACAAGCTAATTGGATGTTGCTTGACCGTTGTAATAAACCAGCTTGACAGCTATTGTATGAACACTTTTCAAGCAATTCTTTTTTGTTTATTGACGATCTTGCATCAAGGGATAAGAAGAACCCTGGATTTGGCATGTTTCGACATCTAACAATGAATTCCTTTCAAACCGGTGCTAGGGGCTGTGTTGAATTTACTATGAGGTATGCATTCACTCCACATAATTTAATTGTTTGGTTAACAAGCTGGAACATTATCATGATTAACAATGAAGGGATATGGAGTAAATGCAAATGAAACAAAGTCTCTACAAATACATGGTAATAATAAGCAATGGAGCAACGCTTTTATTGTTGTTCTTCATCTTTACGTCACGATGAGGCCTTCAACAATGAGCTTTATTTATACCTTATAGCAAGTTCAAGACGTCCCCTAGCACCGGTTTGAGCGGAATTCATTGCTAATTGTCGCTACATCCATGATTTTTTACCTAATGATCCATGGATGCGGGATCGTCAACAAACATAAACTTAACTGGCAAAGTGTACACGAAATATAAACGCGAAACCTCTTTTATTTGGTTCAGATACACTAAATTTAGACCAAAATAGGGAGATTTTCCTTAAAGTTCAAAAATACATTATAAAAAGCAAGAGGTTTATCACTTGAAATAGCTAAATTGCTTTTACTTAATTTTTGACTCATTTCATCCATACAGTGTCATGTATTTTTTTTTCTTTGTAATCTTTTTCCTTCTTATGTTATACCATTATATGTCAACATCACTTTCATGCTTATTACATTTATGATTATTTATCAAAGTCGTCTTTAATTAAGGAGACAGATTTATATAAGCTGATTTCAGCTTGTTTCTGAATCCTAATTTGCTGTTATGCTTATTATGTATGATGTATGCTTGTATATGTGTCATGAATTTAAATAAAAATATGTTTAAACTAACTGGCAAAGTGTTCTTACAATCGTTGTCATCAACTGCCCGACAAAAAGACCCAAAGAAGACAATCACAACATATAAACAACCACAGGGCACTCATCAAGCCAGTTGTAAGAAAACTTGGCATACTAAAATCTATGTTTTAAATTAACAAGGAAAGGATATGGAGTAAATTTTACAAAAACTGTACAAATACATGATAAAGTTAAGCAATGGAACAACGCTTTAATTGTTGTTCTTCATCTTGAAGTCAACATGGCCATGACACCATTTGATTCGTACACTAACGTTCAGAATTACGTCACAAATCATGTTTAGCAAACCATGCTCCATGGTGGTATTGGGTATGGTAGACGGTAATATGTATTTATTTGCTCTATTTTCAGGGTTTATTATTGATTTGGAATACATCTTTTGGATATTAGTATTTATTTTGTTGTGTACTTCATAAATTTTTCACTATTGTTTGGGGAGTACCTTTTTATATCCTGCATAAGCAACATTAATGTGATACTATATATTATCTGAAATTCACTTAGGTACATATATATGCTTTAGTACAGTTTTTGGTGCGCTTTTACTGGCTCTCCTGTACTGACACAAGTAGGTTTTTTCCATAAATGCACATCCATGTCAAAATTTATCAATGCTCCAAAGATTGTCACTATTAGAGAATCTTACTCATGTTTTTTTTTAGATTTCATCTTGTCCATTTTTTTTCGCTATTTTTTTTCAGTTCTGTTACTACAGTTGTTTTGACATACCGAAAGTACTTTGATTTTGATCTTTGTTGTCGGTTTGTTCCACTTGATTTATACATTTCGTTACATATGTCTAAAATAACTGATTAAATTTCATTTCATATTCAAAGTTAAATATTGCTGAAAACTGGTGCAAAGCTAGGTTAAAGATTGCCCATTGTGAAAACATTTTAGATTTACCGTATATAATTGAATTAGTCAAAGTGGAGGTCGATAAGTTAAGAAAAATACGATGTCAGATTTAAGATGTGTGTAGGGTATTAATTTCCTATTATAGAATTTTGTGAATTTTTCTGTGTAGAAACATTATAATATTATCATTTAAAATATAAAATAAAATTTGGGAGTCACCTTTCTTTTAATCACAAAACCTGAAATTGAAAATTTAAGGATTTTACAAAGAAATGATAGGGAAAATGACTGTATGAGGGGATAACTTTAAAAATCTATTATAGATTTTGTTCATACTTTGCAGTTGTTTTGAAACTATTATATAGTTTACATATATAAAATAAAAATAAGGGGTCACCGTTGAAATAAGAGAGCTTAATTGTAAAATGTTAATTCATCTAGTGATAACTATGTGAAATTATCTTTTATCTTTTATCAAATTATCTCATTTCAATTATTTCTGTGTTCTGTAAATCCAGTAACAGATTTAAAGCACATGTGTTTTAGTTCATCGTTTTATGCAAAGCTCTGTCCTTAGCTGATTTTGGCTTTAACTTTAGATCACTTTGGTTATTTGTTCTCTGTCAGTTTTTNAACATCTTTGAGTTTATGATCTTCCAAACGTTTAGATTTTATCTGCACTGATGAGACATAAATTGTCGAAATGCGCATATGCAGAAAGTAAATTCACAGTGACTTCGGTATTTAGTTATTTATAATAAGAAATAAAAAATTTAAATACTTTGGAACTTTGTTTGCATTTTAAATACCTCTTTTGCAACATTTTAATGAAAGAAACCTAAATGAACAAGTATTAGACAAAAATGGCGGATTAATACCACTGAGACACTTTAAGGATATTACTAGTAGGTATATATACTTAGTACATCTCAACCATGCTTTATACTATAACTGTATCCGGTTTCGTGTTTTAATGATAGGAATGTTGTAATATTTTCCCCACAATTCAGGAGACAAATATAAATGAAATGTATTTGACTTGTCAAAGTCGTTTGAATATTATTCATTCCACCAAGTTCAGGATCTCAAATGATGGCATTCTGAATAGTCTTTTATCAGGTCTTCAAACTTGTCTCTGATCTTCATTTGTTCATATCTTGGAAGAGTTTTTTTTTCTTATTTTTGACAACAATTTAGCTTCGTTGGGAGTAGTAAAACATGTTTCAAACCTTGTTTGATACATAGTTAGAGGATAATTGATTTGTCTTAGGTTTCAAATTGAAAGTAGTATTAATTTTGAAGAAAAAAAAATGCCACAATGCGTCAATAGCCATAAAACAGGTTCCTTAAGTTTTTTGACAATTGCTTCCGCTCTTTTAAATTTTAACTAAACGGGATATCAAGAGCATTTGACATAGGAAAATATTCCGAAGAAACAAACACAATGGCATATGAAACAAATAGATGCATAAAGGTCATATCATTGTAGCAACGTTTACCAAAATGTAGTTTTGAAAACGTAGAAGACAAGGAAAACTGTATCCCGCTTCACAGTTGCCTCCGTTGCATAAACATGTAAAATTATTCTCCGGTCAAATTGATAAATGGACTATATTCTGAAAAATATTCTATCTCGCTTCGAAATTGATAGTATAATTGAGTGGATACCTTTGACATAATAAAGTGTGTTCTCATTTTGGCGTGCTTTTCCGATTCAAAGAAAATAGTTGTACATGTATTAGGCCACACCAAATTAATTAGTAGTTCTTTGGAAATCCGGCTCCTAAATTAGCAAAATAAGAATTTAAAATTAAAAATTATTTTCCCGCTCCTAAATTTCCAAAATCAAAATAAAAAAATAAAACTAAGAATCCCGCACATTGAAATCAACCAAAAGTTTTCACGAATTTGTTTCGGAAATTATAAAAATAGAATCTGTGTCATTTATGCGCTTGATATAAGGGAAAATGCATTGTAGTTAAGCGTAATTCTGATTCAGATTGCATGGCCACAAGAAAATGATGTTGGAACGGAGTAAAAACAGTCAACTGCCTTTTATGAATAGTCGTGAGGCGTCAAACTTTAATCATTCAAGCCGTCCTGTCTAATTCTCTCCGCAAATCTTGAAACGGCTTGGTTACGGTGTGACATTTCCATTGTTTTCAACACTTGTTGAATTCGTGTTTTGCACCTACATTGTATTACAATTTTGTGTGTATGACTTGCGTAAATAAATATCTGTGTGTACAGATTAGTCCTAAAACATAAGCCTTCGTTTGTTGTGCAACCTTTAATATTTGGACATTGATATGCACAACAAACGAAAGTTGTTTTAGGACTAGTGTACCGAGACTTCAGTGTTAACTTTACAATCGGATGTAAAGATTATTACAGAGTTTTGAAACAATGAACAAACAAACAGCCAAATGTTGGAAAGCCTAGTAAGATGAACTGCTGATGAGGAATTAATTTCCGAAATGGCCATACAGCTCATTAGAATTATTGCAGTTGGAGTTAACATATGTGTTATGGTCTCATGTTCATTTACTCCATATCCTTTCGTAAAATATTTAACTGGTTAACTCTTCTTGTCTGTTCAATAAGTGAAACAGTATCAATATGAATTTGGAATGAGTCATATTCACTAGAACAAGCCATGAATCTGATGTTAAAATTGCATACATGATGACAGTTTAAATACCACTTACAAAAAGCTTTTTCAATTTACCTAAATAATTTAACTTACTACATAAGACAAAACTTCCTTGCATACATCTTAATCATTGTTGTTCTTTGGATGGAGGTTAATTATTAAGATTTGGAACATAAATGGTGGAATATTTCTAAGACATCATAAGATTTATCAAGGGAAACTTTGAAGGTTCTAGCACCTGTTTAAGATAATCACTGCCAGATATTTACCAACTCTGCAAGCTGAACATATCTGATTATCATTTTTGAATCTGCTGGTATGTTTTTTTTTGTTGTGTTTTTGTTTTTGCAAAAGTTTCTAGTATATTTCTGGTGATCATTCAAATAACCCTTACTTTACACAATTCTTTGGTAGAATAGAATAGTGATCAATATGCATACTGAAAAGTGTAGTGCTGAACAACATATACATGTAGTTGTGGCTATAGATATCATGTAACAGAAGGTCAGAATGTGAAATAGTTGTTGTTGAAGGCAAGCAATTACAAAACTTAGTTTATACTAGGGATTTTGTTGTATAGAATGATTAGACACAATTATTATTAGTTTTATCACAATCCCTTTTAAATCTGGAGGTTGAATGTAAGCTATTATGCAGGTTCAAATGTGCATATTTGAAACATTATTGAAATACCGGACAAGAAAAAAAAATATTTCGCTCGCTCTTGAATTCAAGAATATTTGAGGCGGAAAATTTAAAATAAAAAAAAAATTTCGCTCGCTCGCTCCAATTTTTTTGGCCAAAATCTCGAAGAACTTCTTATTAATTTGGTGTGGCCTTAGGTTATAAATCCAATTTTTTCATATTTTATTTCTCACATTTGGAGGTATTATTTATCAGCGGGAAGCTGGTATTCAAATGGTCACGTACTGTGCTGCTCTACTCACAAAATTGTTCTTAAACTCATGCGAGACTGAATTTCTGCAGGGAATCGTATAGGCGCATAAACTTAAAGATATCTCTTTGACACATTCCCCGTTTCCCTTCTTTTTTCTAGATCTTTCAATCACACTTATAGATACATTGGTGATGTTCTTGTCATTAATAACGCATAATTTGCTAAATAGATCCCATCAATATATCCTCCAGAGAAAATAATCTGCATATCTTTGGCCTCAAATCTCTCATTTCAGGAAAATAGTCATTCATAAGCTTCACAAACATCCCTACAAATATCGTTTTATTTCGGCTTCGAGTAATTGTTCAACCATAAATTTGTTCATCAATTTAACCATTGCACTTACTTTAATAAAGGAGTTAGTGATGTAATATTGTGAAAAATATCAAAACTCTAGTGTAAATTACGTTTAGATAAATTACAATCTATAATGAGAACAGTTTCATCTACAGACAGTTATGATTTTTCTACACTTTTACAACCCTACGGCATAATTTGATTAAATCAAAATTAGGTCAACTTACTAAATTGTATTTTAAATTTTCTGGTCTTCAGTTCATTAGCTGTAACAAAAAGCAAGGATTCTTCTTGAATATTACTTACAATAACCATTTCTCCTGGACATGTAGTGATATGATAAAGGCACTGAATATCTTCTTAGACAACATTTATGTTGGAGTTAGCACCATTGTTTGTCAACAGGTCGTTGGAATCCTCATGGGCCACTTATTGTGCACCTCTCATTGCAGATCTTTTTCTGTTCTGTTACGAACGGGACTTCATTAAAAAAACTACAAAATGGAAGTGTACCAAAAAGTGATAAAAGTGATAAAATTCATTTAAATTTTCAATGATAACATCAGATACATTACCATATCTTGGTATTGACAATCCCCAGTTTTTATATTATGTCGACATCACTTACCCACAAGCAATGAACACTAATAAAGCAAACAATGATTCTAAATACTACTCTTTTCTTGATTTAACTATCTGGTCTAACCAATCATTTTATTTATAAAATGCCCGTTCCAAGTCAGTCGGGAATATGACGGCTTGCCAAAAATGTTCTGTGTTGGATTGTGTTTCTCTGATTCAGTCGAATGTTATACGAATTTTCCTTACTGTTCTCTCCCTTTGATCGATTCAGACCTTGTTGTCAATTTTATATATTTTATCTTTTATCATCAATGGCCCTGGTAAAATAAAATCTAAAATCTGTGATAAAAAGGATGATTTTGATTTCGCTATTACTAATTTCCCATTTCTTGATGGCGACGTTCCTCTAGTTCCATCCTACGGGGCGTACATATCTCAGCTTGAACAATTCGCTCGCGTATATGCATACACATTTACTGGCCTCTCGCTGATACTTCTGATGTCTACTGAAATACATGACGACTCTTTACCAAACCCTTCGGGAAGTTTTGAATCGGTTTTTTCCGACGTTAGACATTGTTTTACCAGCAGAGCAGCGGAAGTTTAGCGGCGAGCACTCTTTGACCAATCTCTCTAAATTACGTTTTGTCATATTCTTATATTTTTCAAGATAGTGATCGTAGAACTAGAAGTTTACCTGCATTTGGTCTCATTCGTATGTTAATAGGGTATGTAAGTCTCTTCATGTGACTCACGAGAATCCACGATAAACAGACAATTCGAAAACATTTCCCGCCGAAACATGACGTCAGAGAATTGTGACGTTAATTTTTTGTTTAAAACGTCAAATATCTTTGTTTAAAATGTAACTTCCGGGTACAATTTTTCTCTTGTTCCGTGATACATTTTTATGTCCTACATGTTGACCAAATGTGAATAACGGATTGATGTAAAGTGGGATGACGTTTTTGAGAAGATCTGTCGTTTACAAATGTAAATATGTGCAAGAATCGGTGATCTCAGCAGTCATTCAGCAGTTAAAGACCAATTTCTTGGCTCAAATGCGTCTTTGTGTGTCTATATTTATAAGGTTAGTCCATTAAAGGCTAATCAACATATTCACAAAAGGATAACCTTCTGTGCTTCCTTTTTGATAGTAAGAATATCCATTTTGCAAAAATTTCAACTGTATTCTGTTAACAGTTGTGCTGTATGTCTGTTTACTGTTACAACTGTAAGCTTAATGCAGTTTTTCTTATATTGTATTGAAATTGCAAGAATCTTTCTTGCATGAAAGTGTGACTTATCTTTAAACTTTGTGACAAAAAGTTTAAAGGTTGTTTGTTTAGTTTTCTTTGAAAAACAGGCATTTAATTAATCTTTAATTCAATGGCGTGGATTTAAAAACTGGAAATCTCAATTTGACAATATCTGAGAATATTAACACACATAAATGATAAAATATTTTCTTTTCTTATCAAAAAATGCTGAAATGGCTCACTTGACCTGTTAAATATTCAAGAAAACGTCAAAAAGGCTACAGATTAGACCGTCAATAAGATAATTCAGGCGCACAGGTTCCTATACTGTGAAGATAGAGAGTAATATTCAAACTTCTCCACCTTACAGAGTGTATGTTTTCACAGACGTATGGCACACCTGAACCACATTAATTCGATAAATAGATATTAGCGCCGCAAAGTATAGTATATCAGTCACATTAATGCGATAAACACATTTTTGCGATCAATTATCTCAACTCAGCTGCATTTATATGAATTGATCGACCCCTAAAATGGGTTTATCGAATTAATGTGGTTCCCGCGTCCTAAAGATGAGATAATTTCATTAACGGTCGTAAACGTATTAACAGTTTTCAATGCCCTTATATGGTAATTCACATTCACGGAAGTTCGCATCCGTCATTTGTTTGTCAGTTTATGTAACTATTTGTTAAAAGCGCTTCCATTGGTCAAAATGAAAAACGGTTAAAAGCCGGGATATTTGAAGGCCTATTCATTAAAAAAAATGAAATCAAACAGTTAGCTGCACAGTACACATGGCAAAGATTTAAAAATTTTCTAACAGATCATTTGATTGGATGATACCAAACGTCTTAGCGATACATTGTATTGATTGATTCCCTTTAAGTGTCTTATCGACTTCATTGGTTCATTTATAAATGTTAATTTGCGATCATTCATGAACGACCGTTAAGTAATTTAACAAAAAATAACTGTACTTAGCACGATAATTCATTAACAACCGCTAATACAAATTAGCGCCGCAAATATGTGTTTATCGCATTAATGTGACCGATAAACTCAATTTATCGGTGCTAATATCTATTTATCGAATTAATGTGGCTCAGGCGTGCCATCCAGATGATTCGTTAGGCTATAGCTAGCACAAGTTATTCAGGCTTTCTCGTTAGACATAGTCATCTCCGTGACAGCCCTGTCAATCAGGGTTTAAAAAAACTCCGTCTCATACGATCATTAAAAATTGTTTATTAGATACCCGTCCCTTGAGGAAAAACTTGAAATATTGTACCGGAGTGTAATTCTACGTTCATATTTTACTTAGTACTGGATGGTCATTTCTCTTCATTGTCTATGGCATCTCAATACAAATTGATGTGGAGTTCCTGCCGGACACTAACGCAATGGAAGAGGAGTGATGTAGAGTTCCTGCCGGACACTACCGCAATGGAAGAGGAGTGATGTGGAGTTCCTGCCGGACACTAACGCTATGGAAGAGGAGTGATGTGGAGTTCCTGTCG
>MJUU01042128.1:44625-57950 GCA_002080025.1 Modiolus philippinarum | reverse complement strand
GTTAGATATATCCAAAACAATTGCTGTTAATTTGTATTCTAGGGAATGAAACCTCAGTATTTACTTTAATAAACAGCATAATAAACTGCAAATTTCGTCATGCTGTACACGTATTTCAAGGAGTAACCACTGAACAGCACTTGAATCATCATAATAAAAAATATAAAGAAGTACTCACTATCAATAATATCGAGATAGGAAGCCAAATACAGTACCAATGGCATTCACCAAGTACCGTACACAGAATGAAGCCTCGTGTATGAGATGTATGCTCTTTATTTTTCTTAGATATGGTGTACTTGTACATGAAATTGTGTTTCATGTGTACACTTTCTTTATGACTATTATCTAAATTTATGTGAATTCTAAATTCTAAGGTTTAACTCCCTCCATCGCAGTTTTGTCCTTGGCTATATATTTGACATTACTGATTATTCGGATTTCGTTCGGTTTTATTCATTATAAGCATGCATTTTTTTACTTCTTGGATTTCCTATGTTTGGGTTCTAGTGCTGCTGATGAGGAATTAATTTCCGAAATGGCCATACAGCTCATCAAAATTTATTAAAGTTGGAATCAACATACCGGGTATGTGTTGTGGTCTCATGTTCATTTACTCCATTACAAAAACAGGATAACAGCAAACACCTACAATGGTCAGGAACTACAATCACATGCCACAATTTACAAGCAACCTGCACCAGAAAACAATAATGAAAACAAGAGACAAACATAAATAACGATAGGAACTCGGGATAGCCGGACTTGGTACCGGCACTAGCAAAAGCCAGTGGTAGGGTTAAGCCGGTTTATGGGTTTAATGGTACCCAAACCTCCCCTTTCTCTATCCCATTTCCCTATAGTATCATAAACATGCGAATAAAACCCAATACAGGTAGACTACTAACTCAATGACCACTATCTTGGAACAGAAAAAGCATATGACAAAACGTAATTTTGAAAAAAGGGTCAAAGAGTGCTTGCCGCTAAACTGCCGACCATTTCAAGGAATCTAGTCTGCTGGTAAAACACTGTCGCACTACGGAAAAAAATCAAACTCAAAACTCCCTGAAGGGTTTGGTAAAGAGTTTTCATGTATTTAAGTAGACATCGGAAGTATCAGTGACAGGCCAGTATATATGTAAAGTCTTCAGGTCATTGGAATCCAAAGCCAATTTAACGGATTGTTCAGAATATCTCGTCGATATCCACTATTACGTAAAGAATGTAAGTTACGTCCCAGTTTTTCTGGTTTACTTATCAGTTTTTGACATTCCATATCCTTTCGTAAAATATCAGTTTATTTTCAAGGGGTTAGAATTTTAACCCTCATTTAATATTTGACTTTGTATCTTCTCCTTTTTAATTTGTCCCTTGAAATTATTGATTTTGATTTGTTTCTTCCGTTTGTTTATCCCCTGTTACTATATCTTTGCCCATTCATTCTCTACATTTTCCCCATTTTCTGTCTATGCCAACCTGTGCTTATTTTATAAAACAAAAAAAAAAATACCAATTTACAATTAGGCCATGGGCTGAAATCACTTTCCGTGCATCCCCCACTTGAGAGATCCAGACCGATTTTTCAGTCCTTTTCTATCCCCTCTACAAAATAAAACATGTTAGCACGAATATTACCTGCACGCATAGACAGTATAGGGCCACTTTTATAGTACACCACACAAAATTCTTGTATTTTAGTTTTAATCTTAATTTCATCTTTTAAGCTCAACAATTTTTATGTAGATAAGTTAGATGTACTGACATTTGGTATCAAATTAAAGCTTATTAAATATGCTTTAAAATTAACACAAGTTTGGCCACTTTATGGCATTTTTATGATCTGGGGATGTAAAACATGTACCCATCCCCCTGCAAAAAAAATGCGAAAATGACGATTTTTAAGTTGTCAATTCCTTTCAGATAAATAAATCTCATCATTTGATCTAGTTTTTATGCCTATTCTATCAGTTGTGATACAATGTTGAAAAATAAGACAATTAAAGTCCTTAAAATTCTGATTTTCGATATAAAATTTTTGAAAAATGGAAATTTTCGGAATTTTAAATATTTTCACAATTTCAACTTTCTTACTTCTGGATTTTACAAATTTGAATATATATCTAATAAATGCCAATGCAATAATGATTTATCATATGCAAGCAGCAAATTATGTGAAAAAAATTTAAAGTCAGACTTATTGGGGGATCAGAAATGCCAAAATTAGCACCCCTCCCCCTTAAAATTAAGGGAAAATTTAAAATATTCAGGCTCTAATTGATAAAAAGATAATGTCTAATGCAAATTTTTGTGTGTATTTCTGTAAAGCTGACATGCAGAAGCCCAATTAAGTAGATTCAAATTTTTAAGGGGTCTTTTTGGGTCCCTTCTAGTCGAAATTTTATGAAAAATAGAAATTTTTCGTTTTTCATAATTATTGCTGTTTTGACTTAGAGATGTAAAAACTTCACGAATCGAGACTATAACGTGAAAATGATGATAAAATATCGTTTCATTATATATAAACTATTAGAAAGTATGATTTTGAACATTTTAGACTAACTAAACTCTCATAAATTGCAAACATATTACCCCTCCCCCATTTTTTTCAACACAATCTTTTTTCACTTTATTCGGCTTGAAAAGCTTCCACATTGTATAAAGGTCGAATAACTTAACATTTCAAACACAAAAATGCACAGAGACTTCCATTGTAGCAAAAAAAGATCATACGCGTGGTTTATGGGTAGTTATACAACAATTAAACTTTGAATTTTGTAAAATTCCGAAATGCTGAAAATTCCAATTTTTCACAAAAATCGCCCAAAATATTCAATTTTACCCACATTTTCTGTGTTAAAATTGCATATTTCGGTATATCAAATGCATTTTAAAAAAAAATTTAAAATATTAGTAAGTTTTGTTCATATATATATACAGATAGGCATATTTTGGGATTTTTAAGAATCAGTTTCTTAGGGTAGGGGTAAAATTTTCGGTATTTAGGGTTACATCGAACACTCATGGTTTTTCTAACCATTGTTTTAAGATAACGTATATATCGTTTAGAATAATGAATTGGCATACCTGCAGATAAATCTTTCAGATTTGCCACATATAACTATTTAAAAGTGAATTTTGAACAAATCTGAAATGCTGAAAATTCCCATTTTTCATCAATTTTGTAAAAAAATATTGAGCTTAATCTGACAAGTGGGACTTAAAATGACAAATCATGATAAAATTAATGCATCATTTTTATATGGAATGCAGACTTTGCGTGTTTTGGATATTTTAATGCGAATATAGACAAAACAATGACTATTTTAGGGTGAATATGTTTGGATAGGGGTACGATTTTCGGTATTATGAGTCACATTTAACACTCCTATTTTTCTAGACAATGTTTTAAGACAACTAATGTATCGCACAGAACAATTAAATGGCATATCTGCAGATATGTCCTCCAGATTTGACATATATTGCGATTTAACAGTGAACGTTGGACAAATCTGAAATACAGAAAATTCCCATTTTTCATCAATTTGAGGCAAAATATTGAGTTTAAGTCAATACATGGCTTTTAAAATACCAAATCATGATGTTATTCATGCAACATTGTTATATTTAACACATATTATGCGTGTGCTGGTTATTTTATGCGAACAAAGATATAAAATTGACAATTTTAGGGAAAATTTGTTGGGATAGGGGTAAGATTTTCGGTACATTACATACTCCTTGATTTTCTAAACACTGTTTTCAGACAACTAATGTATCCCTTAGAACAATTAATTGGTATATCTGCAGATATATCCTCAAGATTTGCATATATAACAGATTAACAGTGAACTTTTGCCAAATCTGAAATGTTGAAATTTCCCATTTTTTCTAATTTTTGGGCACACTGTTGAGTTTAACTCAACAAATGGCAGTAAAAATACCAAATCGTGATAGAATTCATGCAATGTTGTCATATTCAACACACATTTTGCGTGTTTGAGTTAATTTTATGCGAACATAGACTAAAAATTGACAATTTTAGGGAAAATTTGTTGGGGTAGGGGTATTATTTTCGGTATTCAGAGTCTCATTAAACACTCCTTGTTTTTTTAAACAATGTTTTAAGACAACTAATGTATCATTTAGATCAATAAGATGGCAAATTCTCAGATATATCCTCCGGATTTGACAACTATAACATTTAACAGTGGACTTGTGACAAATCTGAAATGTTGAAAATTCCTATTTTCTATTAATTTAGGACAAAATATTGAGTTAAAGTCGACATATGGCTGTTAAAATGCCAAATCATAAAGTAATGCATGTAGCATGGTCATATACAACACACGTTTTGCGTGTTCTGTTTATTTTTTTATGCGAACATAGAGAAAAACAATTTTAGGGAAAATTTGTTTGGATGGGGGTAAGATTTTCGGTATTCAGAGTCACATTAAACACCCCCTTTGTTCTAAGCAATATTTTAAGACAACTTATATATCCCTAAGAACAAATGTATAACGATTTAACAGTGAATTTTGGACAAATCTGAAATGTACAAAATTACAATTTTTCATCAATTTCGGGCAAGATATCGAGTTAAAGTCAACAAATGGCTGTTAAAATACAAAATCACAATATATTTTATGCAGCCTTGTCATATACAACACACAATTGGCGTGTTCTGGTAATATTTATGCGGACGTAGACAAAAAATTGACAATTTTAGAATAAATTTGTTGGCGTATGGGTAAGTTTTATGAATGTAGGACGTTTAAATTACTTCAAAATTGCTATAATTTGTACAATTTGTAAAGAAGACATTACGCACTTCCATTTCCTACCAACTTTTGAACTTTGAATTTGAACCACTCATATATAAGATGAGACAAAAAAGGGACAAAATTTTGTCGAAAACGAAAAGTTTTATTTGTCTATTTAAAAGTGATAGTTTGGTCATTCAAAACATTTTTACATTATGTTGACATGCTTAATATTTTAAGAAAGGACATTACAAGACTAAACAAAATCAATTTTCGAGCCAGCATCTAAGCACATGACTACTGTGTTTCCCTGGAATACAAAGATGACATTATTTATTGCGCTTGTACACATATAGTATGATCACGGGAATATAAAAAAGTAAAACAGAATCTAGAATCAAATTAATAACAAAAATAATGGAAACAAGGCAGATAATAAGTCATTAATAAATAATAAACAACTACGAGCAGATGGTGTTATAGAGCATGATTAATTTTAGCCTGTAAACAACTTCAATGACTGACGTTAAAAGCAAGGTTGATAGGGGAATGTTGTTACCAGCCTGAAGTACGTTCATTATTCATTATTCATTATTCAAGATTCAATAATGAATAATAACCAATTTCATTGTTCATTTTTCGTGATTGCCTGGTATTATTTTTAGATAAATTAAAATTTAAGAGTCCAGCATAATAAAATTGACCCCGACTTTTCTAGTATTGTTAGATTACTATCGTTATCTAATTTACATCGTTAATCAGCCGTTTTATCTAGTGTTAACCAGTCATTAATGTCAAGCATAATCTACATGCGTAAACAGCTAACAGGTGGCAATATTTCATTTGAAATGATGCAGAAAATAAGCGATCTATATGATGAACCGAAAAGACTTATTTCTTTTACTTAATAAATTAAGAAAAATATGTTCAGAATACTGGTATAGGCATTATCTCAGATTTCCATTATTTCTAAAAAGAAAGCATAATCTGCAGGAATGTATTTTCATTGGAAATGATACACTACAATCAAAATAAGATATAATTTTCTGCGGTTTTCTAAATATTATGATATCATTTTTTTTAAATCCAGATTTTGAATGCCTGTCAGAACTAAGGAGGTTATACGACAAGGTCAAGTTTACCGTTAGAGTGCCAGGTTACTTTGTTTTATAACCTAGTTCACATGCAACTGTAAATAAACAGGACCATAAACCAGCAATTACCACTTATTAGATGTCTTTAAGTTTTGATAAAGTAGAGATTAATTTGGAAAATCGGAGAAAGCTGAATCTGGAAATATGTGTAGATGAAAAATATGCAAAATGGTATTTAATCAAAAATACATATTTACAGCAAAATACATGTTAATGAAAAATTAATGAAGTTCACATAATTCAACACGATCATGAAAACAATGTACAAGATAATTAAGCTTATTTAGCATAGCGACATATTACGCTTAAAACACTGACCGATTGTAATCAAATTTTCACACACGTCAGGTACTTAGAAATATATTCACCGGGTTCCAGAATGTTTTATTCCATAATTATGCATTTTTATTTAGCTTATTTACCATTGAAAAAAAGAAGTCCAAAAATGTAGTCCAGACATTTTTTTTCTCACCATTGATTCAATCCCACTCTGAATATGATTCTCTCCGTCGGTGGAGCGGTCGTAGTGCGTGGAATATAACGACTAGATTATTCGGATTATAACAAATGCAATTATATTTTTGTAGAAAAATCGAAGAAAGAATACTCTCCCCCCCAAAAAAATCGAATTGCCCGTGCCTTAAAATAACACTGACGCACTCATATATAATTCTGGCCGTGGTGCGTTGACCACTATTAAGTCCTTTTATTTTTCGTTGTCCTCGAATGTAGTTCCTGTTAAATAAGTGTATTTCTTCACAATTTCTTTTATCTCCATGCTTCTTTGTTTATTCATGTACGATTTTTGACCTTGATTGAAACGACAGACATTAATCTAAAATGAACATTAGATATCTATGAGTGATTTCTTCAGGCTCAAAAAGTTGACATTGACTGACCTAGTTTTGGCGCTGAAGTTATGCGTTTGAATTGAAGTAAAACACGATAAGTTTTTTTTTGTAATGTTTTATTGGTATAATGACATTCTGCAATATTATTGACAAATGAGTAAAGCATGCATTAATTTATGAACATAGAATTATTACAAAGTTTATAGCGTTTTAATTAATTAAAGGTTTGATTTTAAACAACATAGAATTTTAAAAAGGATAATAACAAAGGTTGTTTGTGGACAGGATATACCGTAATTTTCAGATCTAGTTATAAAAAATACTTAACAAACATACATAAACAAATTAGTAGAGAAGTGGATCGATGGGGTCCCAGCAAGTATTTGCAATTTGTAATGGCTTATTCTTATAATATAAGTGTCTTTCAAAATATAAATTTTCTCTGAGGTAATTTATCAAGGCGAAGTCATTCAATTGTTGACCATTTATTTTGGTTCGGTATATGTAAAATTTTGTGTGTAAAAGTATCAAATTTCTGATATAATTTATTGGATTTTTTTTTAACAGTCCAAAAATAATGATATTCATATTCAATGGCAATTCTATCCCTGTTTTTGTTCTAACCCATTGATTTAGATTCTCCCATATGTCAGAAACTTTTGGACAAGACCAAAATATATGTTCAACTGTTTCTATTTCCTCTTTACAGAAGTCACATTTGTTACTTTGTTTTACCTTTATTTTATTTAAAAACTCGTTAGTTCCTAGAATTCTATGTGTTATTCTATATTGTAGCCATTGTAATTTGGAATTCTTTGTGGTAATAAAAGATAGATTATAAATTTTTTTCCATTCAAGGTTACAATTATTCATAATTCTAGACCATTTCTGTTCTGAGCTTGGTAAAGCATCGTCTTTCTTTAAAATTTTATACATATCCTTGGAGCCCTTTGTTGACTTGAGAAATATTCTAATACTATATGGCAAAATTGGCCCAATACTTTTTGACAAATTTTCACAATCCAAATGCAATTTTTTTACATACTTTTTTACTGAACAAATCAAACCATTATAAGTTAGGAAGTTTGTTTTTATGTTATAAATGTTTTGAAATTCTTCGAAATTGTAAAAATATCCCTCTTCATTTAGTAAGTCATTGATAAGCCAGACCCCCTTTTCTGCCCATGCTTTATAGAAAACAGATTTATTTCCAATTGTAATATTTTTGTTATTCCAAATATTACAGCAAACTAAGTCTTTTTCTTCCGTAATATTTTGATTTGTTTGCAGATCTACCCACGCTTCAAAAACTTCTTTCCAAAAACTGTTTTTAAATCCCCTTTTTGGTCCATTGTAAGCAATTTCATTTAATGTAATTCCTTCTGAAAGCATAAGTAATTTGGAATATTTAGAATTTGATATTATTATTCTTCTTATCCATGTAAGTTTGAGACCTTGTATATATTTAAATATATCCAACATCTTTAGACCTCCATTTTCATATATCTGACATAAAACTTCTCTTTTGACTTTATCGGGTTTATTATCCCATATAAACTGAAACAAAAGACTTTCAAACTGGTGTAATATATGAATGTTTGGGTTAGGTAAGGACAGGAACAAATGATTAAGTTTGGATATGATTAATGTCTTAATTATAGTTATCTTTCCTATAGGAGACAAGATTTGATTAGTCCATGAATTAATAATGTTTTCAATTTCTTTAAATTTTGATTTATAATTTAATCTTTCCATCTCTTCCAAATCTACAGAAAATTTAATTCCCAAAAGGGTAAACCTGCTGGAACCCCATTCCAAGCTCCACTTCCTGCAAATAGAATCCTGACTATGTTTTTTCTTCCCGATCCAAACAACCTTAGTCTTATCCAAATTCATTCTGAGGCCTGACATTTCAGCATATTTTTGAAGTAAGCGAAGAGATGCATCCAAGGATTCTGGTGAACCATCTAAAATAAGAGTGGTGTCATCCGCATATTGCGAAATTAAAAATTCAGTATCATCAATTACTATACCTTTTACATTTTCATTTTTTTTATTAAAATACTTAGGATTTCAGCACAGAGTAAAAATATATATATGGGGATAAAGGATCCCCTTGTCTGCAACCTCTTTGGACATCAAAAAAATCAGAAAGATGATTATTTTGAGTCACAGAAGATTGTATTTTTCTATAGAAAGTTGTTATCCAATGTTTAATTGAATTTCCAAAATTGAAGAAATGTAAAACTTCCTCAACAAAGGACCATGAGATAGAGTCAAAAGCTTTTTCAAAGTCTATGAGGAGGAGTATGCCAGGAATATCATTTGACTCTGTATAATACATCAAATCATATATTAGTCTGGTGTTTTCACCAATATATCTACCTGGTATAAAACAAGTTTGGTCCTTGTCTATTAAAGTGGGTAACACGGATTTTAGTCGCTCCGAAATACAACTGGAGGCCAATTTATATATAGAATTTAATAGGGTTATTGGTCTCCAATTTTTCATGTATTGTCTTGGTTTATCATCTTTTGGAATACAGGTAATAATACCTTTTCTTTGAGTGACCGACATTTCCCCCTTTGTATAACCAAAATTTAAAGACCTACATATAAACTTGCCTATATCAATCCAGAAAAATTTTAAAAACTCATTTGTGAACCCATCTGATCCAGGGCTTTTCCCATTCTTTGACCTTTTTACGGCTAAAGTTAATTCTGAGTAACTAATATCTCCCTCTAAGCTATTACTTATTTCATCTGATAGCTTAGGAATATCATCATAGGGTAACTCTTTTTCCGAGTAATATTTGGTTCTGTTTTCTTTTTTTGCATACAGGTTTTGGTAAAACATTTTTGCTTCTTCTAAAATTTCTTTTTGGTCGTTAATTAATTTACTATCTTGGTTAATCAATTTTGGGATATTTTTATTAACATAATTTTTTGTTTCTAAATTTAAAAAGAAAGTACTTGGTTTTTCCCCCTCCTCTATCCATTGTGACTTGGATCTAATATATTGACCTTTAATTTTTTCTTGTCGAATGATTTTTAAATCTGTCTTCTTTTTCTCTAATTCTGCTAATTCTTCATTATTATTTATATTATTTTCTATTATTTGTATTTGCTCAACTAATAATTTTTCTGCTTTTATTCTTTCCCTTTTTTTATATGAAGCATAGGAAATGGTTTTCCCCCTAATTTCTATTAACAAAGTCTCCAAAAACAATTGATCATCAATAATAAATTGAATCTCATTACAATCAAGAGAATAAAGATTATCTCTATTGTAAACAAGTAAGGCATATTGGTTCTTAATATTTTTAATGCATTTTTTTACTATTTCAACATAATCTTTATCATACAACAGGGAATTATTAAATTTCCACATTCCTTTGCCAATATTAAAATCATTCACAGTGAATTCTAATAATACTGGGGAATGGTCTGATCGATAACTATTCTCTATTTTTATGTTTACTACATTTTGATAAAAATTTTGAGAAATAAGAAAAAAATCTAGTCGGGCCTGTTTTAGGGGATTAGCCTTTCTCCAAGTGTACCTGCTTACATCTGGATTCATTTCTCTAAAAGGATCAATTAAATCAAAGTTTTCTTTTATTTCCAATAATTTGGACCTAGCATTTGGATTATTTATGTTACAATAATTATAAGTGTCAAGATCCTGATTTTCAACCAAGTTATAATCTCCTGTGACAATAATTGATTGATTTTCAAAGTTTTCAATGACTTCACCAACTTTATTAAAGAAAGTTGGACTATCATTGTTTGGACCATAAATATTTATTAAAGTGACAAATTTCCCTTCAATATTCAGACTAAGTGCTAAAAGATTTCTATCTTGGTCTTTAGTAATTTTAAGAATTTTATATTCAAAATTTTTATTAAAAAAGATTGCAACCCCTCTTTGGTTTGACCTATATGAGTTGAAAAGGCATTCTCCTCCCCATATATTTTTTATAGCAATTTCCTCTCTCTCTGTAAAGTGAGTATCTTGGAGACAATAAATGTTATAATTTTTAGATTTTAAGTAACCGAATACATCTCTTCGCTTTTCTTGAGACTGCAGTCCTTGACAATTGTATGAGACAATTCGGACAGTATTATATTTCATGTTGGATTCTAAGGACTAAGCACATTATATATTTTATACATCTAATAAAGGATCAAGTAAATAGTCATTGTCTCACACAATTGTATATTCATAAATAAATTAATTACATTTTTACCTTTAAATGAAATGCTTTTAGCCTCATATTAAATAAACTTAAATAAACATAAACTACAAAGAACACCCATGCATGTCAATATCATATCAAATAAACCAATAATGTATGTATTTTTTTTAGGAAAACAAAATAACAATATAGAAAAAGAAAGTATGAAATGTTTATGAGAAGCACATCTATAAAAGACTCTTTCACCCATATTTAAGCATATTATATGAGTGTGTATGTGTATAAGGGATTGGGGGGGGGGGGGGTTGTAAGAAGTGCAATGCTGCTATCAAATGGGGGGGTAGTACAAATTGCATACATTTATGTATAATTCAGATATTTATCGAAAAGTTATTGTGATGTACATGTTAGAAAAGAGTAAGAGAAGCTCTTTTATATGTTAAATATATTGTTATAACAGAGAGTCAGACAGACATAAATCGCATACTGATGTCCATTTGATCTTGTTCTACAAATTCCTATGTTATATGCGATTCGGTATTTAACAAGTATTTAAAATTTACATGTAAGGTAAACAGACAGACAAACTGACCTACATGATATGACACCCTAAGTTCATTACTCCTAAACAAGTAATCATATTACAAAGGTTCTGATTCCTACAAATATTATTTAAATATTGTGGTGTTAACAGACAGGCAGACCCAAACTACATATTGATGTTTCTTGAGCCTGTATAGACTTACTTATAGACATGTTTTAGTTCTTAAAAACTTTGATTTTTTACATGCCTGTTGAATTTACATAATAGTATATAGTATAGACAGACAGACAGACAGACCGACAGATGTGTCACTATATGTATGCCCATCCTGTTCATATTACTGTTTATAATGTTAGCCAGGATACAATTATTCTTAAATATTTTCTTTAAACAAAGCATTAAGTAAAAAAAATTAATAATAAATAGTATTTAGAAAATTAAATATAGATAAAAAATAATAATATAAAGAAAACAGATATATGACTATAAAACATTAGCTGAGATATAGTTCCTGTTTTTGTAAGACCATTATCAATTAAACAAATATTCTTCATAAATGTTTGTTAATAAACATACATGTATTACACATATTTTCATAGTTACAAGTGAGAGAAAAAAAATAAATAAAAATTGGGGTCAATGACAATTATATAAATGGCATGATAATTTACTGTCATATAGATCAATACTGATGAAAGGGAGACAACCCAAAGAGATAATGACAGCTTGTCTTTTGCAATTTCTGTTATCAGTACTGTCAAAATATGTATGTCTAGTTGCAGTTTTTTTTTAATAAATTTAATCTTTCATTCTCCTAATGAACCTTAGATAACTGCAAACCAAATCAGCCATAAGATTAGGTGGTTGCAATAAAACAAATGCCCCTTTTGACAGACTATTCAGCTTCCAGCATAGTAATGAACACCTGTTATGTACTGACAAGACCGTATACATAGTGTTAATTATCTACATAACCAAAGCAATATAAACAAAACAGAAATTAAGTGGTCTATGTGTAATCTTTTACCAGAACTTAATAGTGTACCTTTTACATGTCTAAATGTAATAAAATTCTATGCTTATTTTGCAGAATAGTACAATGACTGCAGCATACATATGTAAATATTTTTCTGGAACAAATACACAAAAATGTGATTTCCTATAATTAGCAAAGACCTTGACTCAATCAGTTTGTCATTCCACAATTTAAGGTGAATCCTGATAAACTTACTGATTACAACAAAAGTTAGATGCTTAATATTAGCTATGTAAATAGAGCATCAAAAGAAAATGAAACTGGAAAGCTGCTCAGCAGTCTGATGTTAAATTTAGTATTATTTTTCTCTTTATTTCATTTGTATTTAAATTTTAATCTTTATATGTTATTTAATAGGTCAAGTAGGTACATGTATTACTGTATGTTCCGAGACTGGTAAAACTGACACAAGACCAGCAAAAAATAACCTAAAAAGATAAATCCAACAATATTACATATAAAGCACACATAAAGCAACGAACATATATCAAGCAAAACACAAAACATAAAAACAGATATTTACATGAGCACATGATATCAAGCACACATAAAACACAAAACATAAACACGATAAGTTGTCTAATTTAAAGATTTCAAACTTTAAGCATGCAAAATCTCATTTAGCTGATGTGATTATTTTTTCTTTAAATTTTTGTTTCAAAGCACGAATAAAAGAAATAAATGGATGTCCCGTGCTCAGTGAGGACGGATGAAAATTGCAAATACTACTTGCTGCACACGATATATCCAAACAGTGCTAAAACATATATATCGGGGG
>MJUU01042128.1:12782-44615 GCA_002080025.1 Modiolus philippinarum | reverse complement strand
GGGGGGGCATACGTTCGGCTAAGCATACAAATCCAAATGTTTTTCATTTAGCTCGATGAGGGCATTTTTGAGAGTCACGGACACATCCTTATCCCCTTTCAATGTTAATGAAACTTTGCACAGCTGTTGTATTGAGATGATACTTGAATGTGATTATAGTTAAAATGGGACACTTCCGGTTGACACCGCTGTGACACTTATATGGTATAGTCACATTTTCTTGTCGAGCTCGGTGAGGGCATATTTGAGAGTCACTGACATATGCTAATCCCCTTTCAATGTTAATGAAACTTTGTACAGAGCTTGTATATAGATAAGACTTGAATCCGATTATAATGAGATACTGGGACACTTCCGGTCTACACTACTGTGACACTTATAGTATATCACTGTTTTTTGAGACTGGCAAATGAAATTAAAATTCAAAATCTTGTTTTAAAAAGAATGATATCAGCATATTTAGAAAACCGCAGAAAATTATACATTTTGTATCTTATTTTGATTGTAGTGTATCATTTCCATTGAAAATGCATTACTGAAGATTATGCATTCTTTTTAGAAGTAATGGAAATCTGAGATAATGCCTATACCTACGATGGCCGATAGCGGCCGACAGTTTACTTTTTCAAAAAAGTAAAAAGTGTCCAAACATTTAAATGGCAAATTTGCATTTTTAGTTTTAAATGTAAAACTGTACATATAGACACCTATGAGCAAATTTACATTTCACAACAGATGTAAAACTGCCACGCTGTTAAAGCAATGGACAGATTTTTGTTTTTGCAAAAAAGTAAAAATGCCAGGTTTCTAAAAACATGGCATTTTTTTCTTTCCGTGGGAATAATTGGGTTAATGACCGGCACACTTACCTTGAAGGTCAGAAGTCTGGAAAATATACCAAGAGGAAACGTCTTATTCAGAATATGTCATTTAAAACAACAGAAACTCGCTGTTTTGATAATGAGTGCTAAAAGAGTACCATACTAATAAAGCGCATTTTGACATTCAACTCAATTGTAACTATTAGGATGGCCTAAACCTTAAAGAATTTTAATAGATTGAATTAATTATGTTAAAAGCTGATTAGTTAAAAGAGTATTGCTGTTGGTTTTTCTTTTTGAAATATTTTTTGTATATAATAACAGTATCTCAGTGATTAAGTATTAGAGAAAGATTTATTCAAAAACATCAAAGATTTATGGAGTTATGCAGATGTTATAGTCATCAGGTCAGATCTATCTAAGCGATAAGACCGAATATATTAGCTGTTAATTTACAAGTAATAAAATCGATAATCAAATGGCTTTTGGATCTTTTATTTAGCGTTTGATTTTATCAATTGGAATTATTGAATAATATTGATTTATTATAGTAAACTCTCGTTTGTTTTTGTATTCATGAATAAATATATCGATTATGTTTATACATATTATTTCCTCCAATTGAATTTGAACATTATATCAACAAGCAACAGACAGAGTAAAAACATAGCTAAAACTGACCGTTTAAAATACTAGTAAGATGGCTTAATTATTGTGATAGCGAACGATGAAACTGTTTTTAATCAAATATGAAATCTATATCTCACAATGTCTCAATATATACACGCAGCACAGGGTCCAAATTCGTTTCCGATGCAGATTTGCATTACGTTGTTAGAAAAAGTTAAAGAGGTCAATATGACAAGATCTTCTTAGCCTACGGTAACTAACCTACCTTTATTGGAGTAATGGACAATTTTTATTGATATTTTACATTTTGTCACTTTTTATACAGTTTCAGCTAACAAATATGCAATAAACAGTGAAAGGATATAGAGTAAATGTAAATGAGACAAATTCCCATCAAAAACATGTTAAAACCAAGCAATGAAACGTTTTTATTGTTGTTCTTCATCATGAAGTCAACGCGAGACCATCAACATTTTAGCAGAATTTAATGCAATTTATCTTTAGCGTCAGCAATTTACATGTATTACTTTTTATCAGTTCAGGTAAATTGCGCATTACATGATCTTCAGGTTCAGAATAATGAGATGTAAAATAAACACGGTGTACAGACAAAATCCCGATTGTTACAATCTGTTACTGTTAAAATCCGTATTTCTGATGTTAAATGCCAGAATAGGAGCATTCTGATGACTTTCTTATGTCTTTTTCGCGTTAATGCCGGCTGGTTTCACTAACCGGTAAGTGAAACACTGTCGCAACGACGAAGAAACCTAACAAATTGATTAAATATTTCCATAATAAAATAGAAATTATCAAGAAACTTGAGAGCAAAATTAAGGCAAAATAAGTCAGGTCATCAGATTCTGAAAATAATATTGACAGATTTTCAAAGAAAAAAATACGTCTAAGTTTTTTTTAGTCTATTTTTTTACTTCTTGAAATAATTAATACAGAAAAAAAAACCGAAGAGTCAAAGGAACAAGGACGTATGCAGTGCTGCAGATGACATCTATAACAGTTTCAAAAATGATAGTATTGGGTCTTGTGCAAAAGTTCTTTACAGTAACGAGACATGAGTTTCCATTGTTTAGCCTAATCGAAAGATGCAGAACAATATCTGTTTTCTTTCTACCTATAATATTTTTTCTCCAGTATTTTAACTCCTTATTCTTCTATCTTATGTGGCCCAGATAAATCAATGATCATATACATTTATCTTGTATATCTTGAACAAAGTAATAAACTATATTCATAATAATGCAAAATTTTATTATATTTTTCATGGTAAGTATCATGTACTAGCAACTATACAACTATTATTATTAGTGTTTTGTTTTGTACGGCCCCGATCCACTGTAAGACAAGAAAGTTGAATCGGCAGGCCAGCCAAAATGAACTTATTAACTTATCAGTTATCTACTTATAAATTTGACAGTAATCCATTTTAAAACTTATTTAATTTGGCTGCCGAACATTGGAAAACTTCAAATGCCAAGCCAACATATGATGCTATGATTATAACTTATAAATTATATTTCCTGGGCTGCCGTCATATGAAAACTAAAATGGCAAACTCTTTCTGAAGGTATACTTATAACTAATGAAATTATGTATCGGGAATGTCGACATATGAAAACTTAAATGGCAAGCCCCCTAAGAAGCTATATTTATAACTTATGAAATTATGTGTTCCAGGGCTGCCTACTCATGTAAACTTAAATAGCAAGCCCCCTCGTGAAGCTATACTAATTATTTTTAAAATTATATTTCCTGACATGCCGAAGTATAAGAACGTAACTGATTCCTATGTTGCCAACATATGAAACGTATAAATTATTAACGCATGTTTGATTTACGAATACTAGCCCTGGGAAACAGACTCAGTACTGTTAAACTCGAAAAGTCCTTTCTGCAGTACACTTTCACGGCATTAAAAAGTCACATCTCCTTACTTTTATGTTGTGTCGCTAACTATTGGCCATATGATCCAAAACCGCATAGTATGCATGAAGTGCTGATAACCTGAATTAGTTCCCCTCGTATCTCGGCTGCCACTGAGCGAGCTATAGTGCTTACATCCTTGTTATTGTTGGGGGGTACCCTGGTTATTGTCCGTAGGTAGCAGGGTTATTTTCACTGGTGCCCTGGTTACTCACCGCAGAGGTGCGGGGCCACTGATGACGGGATTAATTGGTGCCCTGTGCTCTCTCCCCGATTCTCCATGACTGGTCCGCTTTCTTGCGTACGGGCTTTTCGACTGCCTCTTGGACACACGTAAAGTCTTACCCATTCTAGAAGACGATGTACCTGAAAAACTAACACTATACTTTAAGGCATACAAGACAAAGCAAGAAAATAGATGGTCTACTGTGTCCGTAAATTTACACGGTGGATGCTGTAACTTTGCATTTTTTATTAATATAATTATAATTTGATAAAAATTACCTAGGGCGTTGTTAACTGATTTTCTATCTGTGTGTGTGTGTGTGTGTTGGGGGGTGGGGTAGCTGTGGCCTCCTCTTGTGTGTAGTGATTTCATATATTAGTGTAGTTAATAATGGAATTGTGAGCTAAAATATCGAGGGCTGCGTACCGGAGACATTAGATCCAGTATATTGTGACCCTACTTCATTGTGCCGCTGAACGCCCTTCTTTAACGCAATTCTGATCGAGTGATATCTTACAAATTAGCTTCAATTACGTTGTATACACACATATGTGTACAAAAATATACAACAATAAAATATCAAAAAATTACATTAAAAAAGTAAAAGATTATGTCACACACCGTTTAACCACTTTGTTTCATTTTGGGCATTTGTTTCATTTTGGACAAAATCTGCATGATACGGTCAAAATTGATCACACCAATACGAGACTTGGATCATCTTCGCTAGCCAAGGATTACGATCCGCGGAAGATGGACTTGGATAAACCAAGATAATTAAAAGAAAACTAAATAACAATAAAATGAATACATCCGATCCGCTGGTTGTGAAAAATGTTACCAAATTTCTTATTTTAAGTAACATTGGATAATGTTTTGTCCCTGTTTAGAGTAATGTTTAGGTACGATTTTTGATATTTTACATTTACCTTTACCCAAACATTATCCAACTTACTAGGGGTAACCTAATATGCCGAACACCCAGCCGTTGATTAATTTGCGGATAATGTGCTTACCACATAATATTATATTGATGAAAAATTTATAGATCGTATCTGTTATGTCCGTGTTCATGGACACATTGGAAAAGATACAAACCACAACATATCTTAAATGTAAGTGAAAGTGGAAAAGAAAATTATATAATGGATGACTTGAAAACTGACAAGACGTCAGTTTGAGTTTGCAAGTTCCACCTATAAGTTTCAGCCTCTTATTGAATAAAGAATGAAAATTGTACAGGTACTGTAAAAATGTTTCATTATAGCTTTAGATTTTAAATAACTCTGCCAGGGAAACCAACAAATTTCGATCCCGAAAAAAGGAGGAGGGTATGTATGTTTCTGTTATATTGTAATAAATATCTTAGCGCAAACAAATTCTTAATCTTTGACGCAATTTCACTTCAAAAACAAGATAATGAATTAGCGCAAAAGCAGCATTGGTGCAAAAGACTTCTGGCTCAAAAGGAGATCGCCCAAATTAATTGGCCACAGGAGAACATTTTTAAATGTGTTTCCTATAGGGTCAAATTGTCCAATGTTACACTATGTTCCCACTGGCGAAGGTCTTGGATATAGCACGGTTCTGAACAACACCTTATCTGCATGGACCACCTAAGGACTATTGTGGCCAAGGTTTGTTCCAATTGGCAGTTTTAGAGGAGATTTTCAAATGTGTTTTCCAAATTCAAATTCAAATTCAATAACTAAATACCGAAGTTACTGAAGTCATTTTATTAAGTACAATACAGGCCTCCGGCCCACGTTACAAATTACAATTGCTACATAATCATATATATACCAACTACAGTCAAATCATCATATATATCCCAACTACTGTCAAATTAACTATAACAATATATATTATACATGTTATAAATCATCATCAGTGATATTTTTAAATTAACATTTTAAGAAACATACGGGATTTAAACTAATAAATCATGTTACCTCAATTAGATAACTAAATACCGAAGCCACTGTGAATTTCTTTCTGCATATGCGCATTTCGACAACTTATGTCTCATCTATACATTTGGAAGACCAGTAATTCAAAGATGTTTAAAAAATGATAAAACAAATAACCGAAGTGATTTAAATTTAAAGCCAAAATGATAGAGTGATAATATTTCACCTCCTACTTCTTTAGCTTTCTTAATATATATAGCCAATTTTCTTAAAATATTGATATCATTAGTTTTAAACAAATCAACTAATTTACTCATTGATGGGTATTTAAAACACCATTCATGTAAAAAATTTTTCCGAAGGTCAAAAAGTACAGGACAAACAAGGAGAAAATGGTATTCGTCTTCTATTACATTAGGGTTGCATATTTCACATAATCTATTTTCTTTTAAGATTTTACTTCGTCTTCCTTTTTCAATACCTAAATTATGAGTAGAACATATAATTGAGAGAAGTTCATATCTCAAGTTCAAGGATAAGCTTTGGAAATTTTTATCAATACAAATACAATCTCTTATCTTAGAATAAAAAGTACATTTAGAAGATTCAGATATATATTCTGACCAGTTCTGAAGGTTTACATCTTTCAACCTTTGTTTAAATTCCTGGATAAAAAGTCTATCGTCACCAACTGCTTGGTTTTCCCTTACTTCCCCATAACCATAACAGAACAATAATTTCTGTATTTTTGTACACCAGTTTATACGTCCATGAATATTCATGTTATAAAGCATATCATAGCACTGCTTTGTTAGTCTATTATCACTTAGTTTCTGTATACGCAAGAAGTATTTAATAGGTTTGCATACAAAGTTCGCATATAGTTCATAACGACCACATTCACCTCTAGCCATGTGATTATTAGTGTTCTGTCCGGTACATAACAGCCACTTGCAGAATTTATTTTGAACAGTTTCAATTTCATTTACAACATTAGTTCCCCATACTTCAGCACCGTAATAAAGAATCGGTCCAACCATAGAGTCAAACATTTTAAATCCAAAATTAATGTCTCTAGTTCCAAGTTTACACATACACCTCTTTATCATATTCAATGCCTTTTCACACTGTGATCGTAAAGTTTTACAACACATTGACCATTTTAATCTACATGAGAAAATAATTCCCAAATATTTATAATAACTAACAGTTTTTATAAGTTGACCTTTAAAAAACCACTTTTCATGTTTTGACAGATTTCCGCCATTCTTGAATACAACGATATTTGTTTTGTCCATATTAACCTTCATATTCGATTTTTCACAATACTTCTCCAAACAATTTAACCATCTTTGCAAGTCTATCGGTTTATCAGCAATAAGTGCTAAATCATCTGCAAAAAGAAGTAATAGAAGATTATGAAAATTTTCATTAATAAAAATACCATTACCGCCATCTACTTCCATTTCACTAGCAAGTTCATTGATATACATAGGAAATAACCAAGGGCTTAATATGCAACCTTGACGAGCACCTGAATTACAAGTAAACGCATCAGTAAGACCACTTTATGTTTTAACTTTAGCTTTAACATTGCTATAAATACTTTGTAGTAAACGAATCAATTTACCATGTAGATTTTTTTGCATCAATAAATAAAATAATTTTGTTCGATTTATGCCATCAAAGGCTTTTGAAAAGTCTACAAAAGCACAATAAAAAACACCTTTTTTCGTGGATAAATATTTCATGGTTATACTGCACAAAATAAAAATGTTATCAATAGCAGAGTAACCCCTACGAAATCCTGCCTGCTCTTCTAACATATAATCATTTTCTTCTGACCATAAAGTTAACCTTTTACAAATAATACCCATAAAAATCTTACTTATAACACATAATAAAGATTTACCATGCTAGTTATTACAGTCCTCTCTATCACCCTTTTTGAATAGTGAAATAATTATTGCTGTATGCCAATTCTCGGGGAACTGACCACTTTGCAAAATTTTATTAAATAACTTTAAACAGGTAATAAAAAGCCTGATAACGCCTTATAAAATTCACATGTCAATCCATCTTCACCAGGGGCTTTATTGTTTTTAAGCTTTGAAATTTCACAAATTATTTCCTCATTAGATATATCACGATCTAACTCAATAAACTCATTTTCACAAAAATCACATTCAAAATTATATGCATTTACAAAATCTAACACAAAATCAGAAAATTCTGGTATGTTATCAAGATATTCTGGATTTAGGAGATTATTATAATATGATAACCACTTCTCACTAGAAATACTTGGATATGAATTATTTGTTTTACTAATTACTGATTTCACTAATTTCCAAAATTTACATGAATCACTACTTTGTGCCACTTCACAGACTTCTACTTTGTTACCCTTTTAAATTGTTTTCGTATTGAATCGCATAACTTATTTAACTCACTCTTAGTATCAAGATATTCCTTTAGTATCGCTCTATCACTTGTTGAACGAAAATCATTTAGAAGTTTACATTTTCGATTCTTTAGTAGTACACATTCTGAATCAAACCATACAGCGTTTTTCGGCGATTCCTTAATGTTATTAACAGATGTAATACACAATTTAGCTTCATCACCAATATTCTGAAGAAATGACACAAGTAAATTTGAACCTTTATGAACATGAACATCCAGAATTTCAAGGATTTTATCAATCTCTGTCAAAGAATCAGAAGTTTGAATAAGGTTAAAACACAAATTCGCCTTGTTTTTATTCCATTTATACCTTTTCAGTTTCTTTTTTTTCTTCATTCCTTGTGACAGGATCTTCTGAAACTGAAATTCTTAGTTAACGTGAAATTGGAAAATGTTTTGATAAGTCAACATTAAAAATATTGAAATCATAAATATGATCATATAAATCTAAACTTCCAATAATATAGTCAATAGTACTACAGCCAGTTGAACAAATGTATGTAAAGTCACCAAATTCATCATTAAGTTTACGACAATTCATTATATACATGTCGTTTTAACCTGGATATGGGATGTTGTCACCTTGACATTTACCCCATTTCCTTTCTTTTTCATGTATATCTCTTGTACAACACAGATGTAATAATGTTCGACAAAAATTATTGATAGACTTATCTTTATTTTTTCGTGAAGCCTGTATTTTATTAACTTCTGGATTATTGTCCTCATCATATACATATTTTAATTGTGGAATGTAGTTAGTCTTGTCATCTATGATGAAATCATTTAGTTCAGCTGTCCGAGAATTAAAATCACCAGCAAGAATAACACTACAGTCACCAAATAATGTTTGTATTTCAAATAATGCATTCTCAAGAATGTCAATTCCATTATCTGTTTCTTTGTTTTCATAAAACATTGAATTTTCTGGTGGAATGTAAATAAATCCCATGACAAATACTTTAAGCTTCTTACTATATGAATCTGAGTAACTAAATTTTAACCAAACCATTTCTTTATATTCCTTTAAAATTTGAATAATATTGAACGACTTAACAACTCTGTTCTTTACAAAAACCAGTACACCTCCTGCCACTTTTGAGTATGTATTATAAGCATTTTGAATGGTACGAACACTTTCAAAAGATGAATAATCACAAAAAGTACTTACATATTCATCCTTTTCCTTTTGAAATGTTTCTTGAAAGCCAATGATATCATGATCATAAACAAGACTTGTAATTGTTTGGTTATCTCGAGACAATTTAGACTTCAAACTTTCAATGTTCCATCTTGCAAATTTCAATACAGGGACTGCACAATATATAGGCAAATTTTCAACATATGTACAAACAGGAAAATTGTCAACATATTTACAATGGTACCGCGGGCCTTGGCCGAATCCCTATTTAACAGTTACTTCCTCAATGTCTTTTGTTGTATTGTTATATGCAAACAGTTTGCCATCTATCAAAAGTTTATCATAACGCATTGATACCTATTTCCCTTCCTCTTTTGCTTTTACAAGAAATGGACCTAGTGCTTTTACGATGCCTTTACTGCCGGTGTAAAATCTTCACTCACGCGATAATCCTTATTCTGACCGAGAACATCTTTTGACTTTCGAAATACTGTGTTCTTATCCCTTGAACGCAAAAATGTTACAATTATCGGTCTCGTGTTACTTTTACCTTTAAACCTTTGGACTCGCTCCAGTTGAACATTTTTACAAAACTCCTTATCAAACTTCAAGTTTTTTTCTCGAAATAACCTATTTTTAGCTTCACAATCAACCCACGATTCTTTAATATTGTCTTCCTGGTTAACTGACGGATAAACCTCTCTTTCATCGTAATCAACGGTTGCAATTTTATCACCGACACTAATACCAGAGAAAATCAGATTGTTCCTACGGTTTGTTGCTTCTAATTTTTCCATTTGTGACTCAAATGTTACAACTCGCAATTTCAGTTCATTGTTCTCCTTCTCAAGAACACTTATTTTATGGTCAAGTTTTTCACCAAGGCTGTCAACTTTAGAATTTACCACCTGCATACCAGCTTTGAGATCATGAGTGTTTGTTGACAAGTTTGACATTTCAGAATTTATTTCAGGGAGAGTTCTATTCAAGTCTATTGATTTTGGGTTGTCCCCCTTTTCCGGGAAATTCAATTTAGACTGGCGTGTAATCGGACCACTTTCAGGCGTAGGGGGAGGAGGCCCTGGATTTAATTCTATGTCTCCACATAATAATGTTACCAGACCAAAACATAAACAAACTTTTATAACAGTTTTTACCCCTTTACATTGTGAAGATTGTGTAATTTGACATGTCGTAAACATGGCGGGTTATTTCGAATCCCTTTTCTTTCCACCTCTGTTTAGAAAAACTCCAATTCTCGCCCTCCAGGTTTGAATATCTACACCCATTTGTTACCGTTTTGTACTTCTTGATAAAGATTAATGTAAAATCATGAAAAGATATCAATCACCGCTATTTTCGGTACTTAAGCCTCCTTTTTTATCAGCTGTTTTGAAAATCCGTGTTTATATTTTGACTGTAGGTGGCGCTCTCAATGTGTTTTCCCATAGGGTTTAATGTTTCCCGCTGAAGGCCATCTTGGATGTGATTGTGACTTTCCGGATACTTTTTTTTCAAAGGGGCCAACTAAGGACTATTTTGACAAAGTTTGGCTCCAATTGGCTCATTAGTTTTCATAGAAGATCTTTTAACGCGTTTTCCCATATGCTGCAATGTCAAACTGAATTGCCCGCTGGCGTGCATCTTGGATTTTATGTAGACTTGCGGGACACTTTTTTGCAAACGACTATTTTCACCAAGTTTGGTTGCGATTGGTCTAGTAATTACTCTAAAAAGGGCCATCCGTTTTTCTTCAACTTGAAAAAATACAGGGTAGGTAGATCTTGTCATTCTGATCATTTTTATTGCAGTCAGATTTGAGATTCGTTTCGGAGTTGTAATAATATACAATTATGACACTTTTACAAGATCAATGTTTTAATGATGGAATAAAGTAATAATGAACGAGGGTTTACCCGAGCATAAACATAAGTAATATATATGACATGAATAATGAACACTTTTGCTTTGAGTATGTCGCGTGAACTGGTCCTTTCTCCAATCGTGTAGCGGTGTTAAGTCCAAATCTTATGACATCTTAATGGGAAAGGGGCTTGCAAATGCTTACTTTACTTCATTTATCAGCAGCAAATGTTTCATACAAGTCATCCATGCCAATTTCCTCTAAAATTCTCGTTATGTCACATGCAACTACAGGCGACGTCATTATTTCAACGTGATATTGGACTTCCGGGCTTTTTTTTTGGTTCCGCATGAATACGTTCACTGCATCATAATAAACTAACTACATAACATAATGAAGTTACTACTCAGCATAATAAGGTAACCACATAACATAATAAAGTTACAACATAACATAATGAAGTTACTACTCAACATAATAAGGTAACCACATAACATAATAAAGTTACTACATAACATAAAGAATTTACTACATAACATAAAGAATTTACTACACAACATAATAAGGTAACCACATAACACAATAAAGTTACTACATAACATAATGAAGTTACTACACAACATAATATAGATCATACATAACACAGTAAAGTAACTACATAACAATAAAAAATTAACAACATAACAAAATCAAGTTTCAATATAACATAGCAAAATTACTACATAACATAATGAATAAACTATACAACATAATAAAGTAACACCATAACACAATCAAGTTCCTTCATAATATAATGAAGTAAATATATAACATAATAAAGTACCAACAAAACGTAATAAAGTTTCTACATACCATAATAAACGAACTACATAACATAATAAACGGGCTACATAACATAATAAAGTAACAATGCAGCATTTTGAAGTTACTAAATAACATAATAAAGTTTCTACATAACGCATTAAAGTTACTACATAACATAATAAAGTTACTACATAACCCAATAAAGTACAAACATAACGTAATAGAGTTTCTACATAACACAATCATCTGACTACATAACATAATAAAGTAACGACATAACATTTTAAAGTTCCTACATAACACAATAAAGTACCAACATAACATGATAAAGTTTCTACATATCATAATAAAGTTTTTACATAACATAATACACTAAATACTTAACATAATGAGTTCAACAATGCACAGGTCATAATAAACTGACTACATAACATTTTAAAGTTAATACACAAGACAATAAAGTACCAACATAACGTAATAAAGTTTTTACATAACACGATAAACTGACTACATAACATTATAAAGTAACTATATAACATAACAAAGTAACTACATAACATAATAAAGTTAGTACTCAACATAATAAATTTACTACATAACATAATAAAGTTATTACACAACATAATGGAGTTTCTACATAACATAATAAAGTTACTACATAACATGATAAAATGACTACATAACATAATAAAGTTAGTACCACGTAAAATTGTTATACACTACTTGAGATAGTCATGGCGTTCCATATGTTCGCTACCAAATGTGCAGAACAAACATTTTATACATTTAAGAACATTGCACTTCTCTGTGGCCTTTGTAAATAATATTTTGACTCTTACGGGAACTTAAAATTTTGAAAAAAACCATTATTGGTCGATGCCACTGCTGGTGGACTGTTAGTCCCCGAGGGTATTCACCAGCCCAGTAGTCAGTACTTCGGTGCTGACCCGAAAACCGATTATATTTGGAACCTTACAATATCTAAATTTTTGTAAATTTTGTTGAAAACTAAGGAGTATCTCCCTCATGCAAAACTCTGTCCTTAGCTGATTTCGGCTTTACATTTAGATCATATTGGTTATTTGTTCTCTATCAGTTTTTACATATCTTTGAGTTGTGGTCTTCCAAAGGTTTAGATTTTATCTGCACTGAAGAGACATAAGTTGTCGAAATGCACATATACAGGAATTAAATTCACAGTGACTTCGGTATTTAGTTATTCCATATTGTTACCAGTCTTGATTCTGTCGATTATTGGAACCTTGTTGAGCTCTGGAACCAAAAGGAGGCAAAACGTGGATCGCTGATTTGACGTGATTGCCCTTGTCAACCGTTGCGAATTAGGAGGGGGGGCAGTACTTTATTTTTGCATGGAAAGAGAGATAACTCTTATACTTCTTAAGACATGCAAGAATAAAACCAAAGATAAACAGATTTATTCTTTATTGAAAAAATCGTATTATTCTAATAACCCAACAATAATTTTAGACTGATTGCATTGCCTGAACTTCGCATATTTTAAATATGTCTAAATATATTGGATATAAAAGAACAAACACGTTGGACAAATAATTAATAAATGCTACTGCTATAAAGACAATCAAATACGCTTTGAATACAAGAAGGTTGAAAGATTCACAACTAACTCTATTTTCGTTTGCCTTGTTCGATCACTGAATGATGTTTACACATCTATTAATATTTCTATGAAATAAAATGTAACATTAGGCAGCAAATTTAATTGACGATGCGATTAATAAGTAGACATTGAAATAATAATTTAATATAGGTGATTACTCTATAAAATCAAATTTTAAAAAGCATTCATAAAGGAAAGCTTATATTTTTGGCACTTAATTTCAGTTTGCTTGATAAAATTGTATAAAAGAACCCAGACTAGAAGTTAAATTCACCACAAATTTAAACTGCAAATTTATATAAACAATTTATAAGCAGAAAATTGAAATTGAGGTATCTATATATGGTGTTCGTAACTAATTGCACTTTCACTTAGTGAAGGATATAGCTTTGAGTGTTGTATTAACGAGAAAGAGAGACGAATATAATTTGAACATGTCAGTATCACAATAACAATGACATTCAATGCATTTCCAATAGGTTGAAATGAAAAATAAATTAGGCCCTCTTACACATAATTACTGTAAAGTTTTTTGTTGAATTTGGTGCAATGGTTTCGGAGGAGAAAACGAAATGTGATTTCCTATATGGTCCAATGCCGCTGCTGGTGGAATGGGGGTCCCCGAGGATATTCACTAGCTCAATAGTCAGACTTGTCTGACATGAAAATTTTACTTTGCGTTTTATAGATATGTGCTGTTTTGTTAACCACTTGAAAAATACTAAGCTAAGGTCAATTCGTGTATGGCACTCGGTTGATTATTACTGGATTTGTCATCCTATTTCGATATTTTTGGCAAAATGTACTTCTTTTCTTACTTTCCATATGACTTGATTCTAATGCTGCTGTTGAGAGGTTACTCCTTGAAACACGTGTACAGTATAACGAAATTTACTGGGTTTTTTTATGAAATTGTGGTATTTCTTGTATTTTAAACTATGCTCAGTGCTGGCGGTCATGTTAATTTTCAGGTTTTAAAGAAATTAGCAATCTTTTTAAAAGACCTTTCATACACCATCCCTGTTAAGTTTGATTAAAATTGCTTCAGTGGTTTCAGATGAAAAAAATTAAAATATGAATTGCCCATAGGGTCCAATGTTAAACTATCTTCTTCTCGGGCTTCCATGTTTTTCATCGGATTGGAATGAAAGTGGCAATCTTTTTAAAGAGGCTTCCATACTTTATTCCAATAAAGTTTGTAAATTTTGCTTTAATAGTTTCAGAGCAGATGTACCACATAGCATTATACACCATAGGGTATAATGTTAAACTGTATTCAGTGCTGACGGCCATGTTTTTCAATGGACTGGAACGAAATTAGCAATTTTTGTAAAGGACCATCCATCTATAAATCATATCATTTCTGTAACGCTTTGTTGAATTTGCTTCAGAGATTTTAATGGAGATGTGATGGTCAATCCACAGTTCATTAATTAATTGAATTTTTCATAATATTTGTACTGCATAAGAGGAGAAGAAATCACTTTGCCTTGTCTTTTGCGATATTTTTAAAGCATTTGACCGTGTTGAAAATTGTCATATGTAGTAACTTGCCAAGTACTGGACTGGTTCAAAAGTTATTTGTCAGATAGAAAACAGTCTGTTATAGTCGATAATTTATTTTTATTTTTTAGATGTATAACAGCAGGTGTTCCACAAGGTCCTGTTGTGGAACCTCTTTAATTTTTGATTTATGTTAATGACCAGGTTATTTGCAGATGACACGTATTTATCTAATAGTTTAACATCAAAGCAGCTCTCGGAAGAGAAAATTAACAGCGATCTTGCTAAAATTAATATATGGTCTCAAAAATGGCTAATTAAGTTCAACCTTAACAAGCTAAATTTTTATTCATTTCTAATACATCTTGGTGTTATTTAAGTGATAACTGTAAGTGGGCATGTCATATTAAAAATATATGTCAAAGTGTATGTCGTAAACTGTCTTTACTACGCAAGTTAAAGTTTTTGTTAAAAGGAGAACATCTAGGTAAAATTTACTTGACATATATACGACCTGTTATGGAATATGGTTGTGAGCTGTGGATTGGCTGGTTTACCATCATATTCTAGAAGGGAATCTTTATATCAGGAAACTATTAGACAGGCGGAATAAGAGATGTTTTGTCTAATGTATGATATAGCAAACAACCAGTTTCCTTCATACTTGTGCGACCTCTTACCACCAAAAGTTTCGGAAATATCTAATTTTATTTAAAAAATGCCCGTTCCAAGTCGGGAATATGTCTGTGTCGGATTGAGTTTCCCTGATTCAGTCGAATGTTATACGAATTTTCCTTAGTGGTCTCTTCCTTTGATCGATTCGGATTTTTGTTGTCATTTTTATCTTTTAATTATCCTCTTATCCTCTTAACGGTGAACATTATGTTGTTCGTACTTGTAGATTATCATTGACAGAGTCTTCCTTTTTTCCATCTTAATTACAAGCATGGAATAATTTTAGTCTTGATGACAGAAAATGTCAAAGTAGAAAAAGTTTTAAAACAAGTTTAAAAAAAAATTTTACGAATTCTTCTGTTCCTGTTTGGTTTTTCAAAGGAACAAGAAGAATGAATATTTTACATACTAAGATCCGTTATAATAACAGTGCTTTAAATGATGATCCTTATCGGTTTAACTTAAGAGACAATCCTAGCTGGATTTCCATGTGAAAACTCATTCCACTTTTTCATGGAATGTCCTAGTTACAATAATATTCGTCGTGATCTTTTCTATATGGAGATATTTCTTTAAATTGTATTTCGTTTGGAAATAAAATTTATCCTGTAGAACAGAATGTTGACATTTTCCTAGCAGTTCATGAATTTATAAAAGATAGTAAACGCTTTGATTTGTGGTTGCAGCAAATGTGTATGTATGTGTGTGTGCGCGTGTGTTTGTAAGTGTTGCTTTAATTATATTTTTTGAATATATAAAAAAAATAATTATTTACATGTTCACTGGCTGTCATTTACCTTATTATGTTGTATATTGTAGGGAGAGGGCTTTATATAATGTTGTGATAACTTGTGTTCGATCCAATTGCTGTGAATATCTTTAGCAATAAAATATGTTTAATCGAAAAAAAATAATTGGAAGTGTGATTTTAGTATAGGGTCCAGTGTTAAACTAAGTTACTGCTTTAGGATGAGAACGAACTGAGCAAACTTTGTAAAGGGTCTTCTAAATAGCACTCCTGTAAAATTTGTTTGAATTTGTTTCTGTGCTTTCATAGGAGAAGGAAAAGAAATGATTTCCCCATAGGGTACAATGTTATACTTTGCTCAGCGCTGGCTGGATGATTTTCTAGGATAGGAACGAAATGAGCAAATTTTGTACAGGACCTTCCATACATCATTCCTGTAAACTTTGGTTGAATTTGCTTTAGTAAAGAGAAGGTGAACATATTAAAAGCTAACGACGGACGGACGGACAGACGATGGACGCTAAGTGATGGCAATAGCTCGCATTTGCCCTTTGTGTCTGTTGATCTTAAACAGAAACATAACCATTGAAAAGAGGTGATTTCTGACAAATTTTGACAGTACTTCGATATGAACGTTTTAAAAATCTTTTAAGGATGAAGAAAAGATCCCAGAAGGAATCGATCCCTCTTTAAATATCCCCTCACCTTACACCTAGTTGGTCAGAGCAAAGGAATGTTCAACTCGCTAGGAAAAACAAGATATTTCAAAGCTAAAAATCTATATATATATTTATAATTTTTTCGTATTTGTGAGGTTCCTTTCACTGCCTTGTATTACACCTTCCGAAGTGGTAAGGCCTTTTCCATTTTGCCCTTTTAGAGGCCTCTTCGTGACAGATTACGTTAAATCAGCATTTCGTCATTTGCTATAATTTTCCGTATAACTTCAAATGTATTAAGATACACAATTTAATTGGAGATGTATCATTAGATAAGTGTCATCCACAACTAATGAGATAATGATATTGATTAAGCCTCTTATAAAAATCTTATGACAAGTTATATGTCACATGTAATAACTAGAAAAAAGCTTATATTTTACTTTAAAAATGATGAAAGAAATATGGACAAAATGTAACATCATAAGAGATTTGTCAGATTTGCAATAATGTGGATGACATATATCATTCATCTGGTTTACTCCTAGAACCTTGTCTGTTTTCGGAATTAAGCTTTGTTGGAAGAGCTAACTTGACGCTGAACTAGATAGGGTAAGGCCTCGTTTAAGCATATCCCTTTGGGACGAATAAAAGCGTAAATTTCCTGCCTTAACCCGTTTCTCCTTGTTCAAGTGGAAGTCGAACCAAATGTTCTACCCATCTTTAATATTTCATCTTCAGGGTTCTTGAGCTGTTCATAATCCAGTTCCATCAATGCAGAAGATATGGGAAGGTTTGTTATGAAGAATGCTAGTGGTTGAGAAAGGATGGGTTGCAATAAGGCCGATTTTCCGGCCAACCTGGAATTTTGATACAATATATTTCAATGTAACCTACAATATATGCAGTTTAGATTGTACAATAAAATATCAAAACGCGCGTGTGCAAGTCACGTCATCACGTGATTTTACTAGCACCCATGTCAAAAGAAGAAATAGAGTAAGAAAAGAAAAAAAGATTGGCACATTGCCAAAACAACAATGCACCCCATTTTGATATTAAAATAATATGCAAATGGTGCTATTCTATCATGATATAATTTTGTAAATCAATTTCTTTTTGAAAGGAAATAATACAGTTTAATACAGATAACCCTTTGTGAGAAAAATATACACGTAAACTTCATTTTTCGAGGTAAATGGAGTACCATACAATCTAATTTTCCGATAATTTCAGGATATTACTATTAATTTGTGCTCTTCCGACATATTTTCATCTATTTTAAACAAAATAACACGTTAAATTAAATTAGACGATTTTGTCGACTTTAAACGCTTGATTGCTATAAGTATGAGTTTTACTTTTCACATATTTTTTTGATTTTTCGAAAATTTTGCCTCGAATTCAAACACTTTAAATATGTTATGTAGAATGTGAATAATTGTGCTTTATTTGATGTAATCAAAGAATATTTTTGTTAAATATCCAGAGGTTATACTATGAATTATACCAATGAAGCATGTAAAACTAAAGATGCATGAATGTGTTATATTTTAACTGAGGCAGGCGATTGTTAAATTCCTATCTTACACATCATTTCTGTCAAAGTTTCACCTCTTTTGGAATGTTATAGGGGCCCCTGCAACACGTCGAGATTGAAACCGTTTTCTGAGAAGGTAACATTGGAAATAATCAGCTTGAAAATACATAAAAATTGGGCAATAGATGGCCAAATTTCTTCGGAATATTGTTCTACATATGCACAGATGATGCTGTAGGGCAATTGAATATTCCACGGCTCATATATATTGTTTCAAATACACAAAAACATACTTTTATGTCGAAAAAAAAACAAGAAAAACTTAACAAAATAAATATGATCTACTTATCAAACCAGATCTTGTTCAGCTTATTCGGAAAATTGCCAGGTCAGGAAAAAGCTCATGCAAGGTATAGAATAATATCAAAACCATATTTACTGAGAATTTTGATGTGTTTAAAGCCATAATTTGCATATATGAATCAATTAAACTTTGATATATAAGACAGATTACAAATCAGAATATCATAAAAACACTGAATTTTCATATAAAAAATACATTTTTTTTTCATTTTTTTTTATATGACTTGCATGCTGAACAAGCTTGGCATTTTGATTGATTAGTTCTTATTTGATAAGTAATCTGTTGTAAAATTATTAGCTTGTTTCCGAATGCAAGGCAGGGTCAAAATGCAGATGGAATATACCCCGTGTTGACCATTTTTCCATAGGCTTAATGTTAATTGCGATCGAGAGGGGTGTTAGAAATGAGCTAATTTCAGTGGAATGAAGCCATGTTTTGAAAAAAAATACATATATGATTGAAAGCTACAAATGTTCTGGTGTTGAAAGGTATCAAATAGATTACGTTTTTACTAGATTTACTTTTTAGCAAATCAGTGGGCCGATTTAAGGCCTTAATGCAACCCATCCTTTGACAATTCTTTGAAATATTTACCGATATTATGAGGAGAAAGCCATACCTATTGACGACTTTTGAGGTTTTACAAGTTGATCCCAGCGTTAAATAAAAGCTTAAAACCAGTTATAACTTACCTGTCAGATTTATGTTCTGTCCTGAACTGCTTTCCCAGAAGTTAACCATAGTCTTTACCAATAAACTGGAGGTACCATACTCATCTCTGCCATATTCATGAGACGGTGTACTTAAGCTTTCTCTTCCTCTAACGTGAAAATTGTAATGCCTTGGCCAAACGTTGCAGCTACATCACAAACAACTCGATTTCTTACCGTATCCTCTGGAATTTGGTACACTCTAGCAGCTTTATACTCAGAAATGCCCGATTTCTTCACAACTGAGAAGGCAAATGGAAGATTCTCTTTTTGGTATTGAAGCCCCTTTCTTTCGGCCTTGGCATCCTTCAAAAGAAATTTAAGTTCAATTTACGTATATTCTGTTTTTTTTTTTTTTTGTTTTTTTTTTTGCATGTGTTAAATCATATTCCAATGTTTATTTCTACTAAGAATATTATGTTTCATTGAAAAAAAAATACAGCTTCTTTATTCATATATATATATTAAAACTTTCTTTCCGTGTCTTCAGTAATTTTGTATTTGACCATGTTGTAGGTAATAGAGTCCAATTAATTTTTTGAATAAATGTATTAAATTCCATTATAATTATTTTTGTTCTTACTTTTTCCATTATTTTAGGCTTTTCTACAAGAATAATAACTATGTCATGTAACCAAGTTTGTTTATTGTATCCTTCAAGATAGGAATGCAATTTTCAGTTTAGTCCCATAACTATGGGTTTGATAAGAAGTTTATAAGACATTTTTTGAAACAGGTATCACAAATATTTATCAAAAGTTACCATTTTTATAAAAAAAAAAAAAAAAAAAAAAAAAAACGGCAGTAGAATACCAAAGGAACCAAGGAGTGGAATTTGCATAAAATCGTAGTCCAAAGGCATGGCAAAAACGAGAATAAAACAAATACGTTGGAGAGCTACAAAACACAGAAAAAAAACACAACATTCTAACAAACTGTTTATTATTTACTTATTTTTCCTATGCTGGACACGTGTTTCCAGGAATAGCCTCTCTCCACCAGCAATAGAATCAAATAATATGGAAATGCATCATAGAAAAATAGTCAAATTGCTATAAAAATCGACATAGGATGCCAAACTCAATGCTGAAAATATCTGCCTTAAAGCATGAACGACATAAAATCACATTATAGTTCAGTCAAAAAATTGTTTTTTTTATCTCTGTCTGTATTTCTGTTGTATTGTTGTTGGTCCTATTGACAGTACTTAAAGCTGAAAAGTTGATCTGTGTGGATTCCATAGTGGACCTTAAAATGTTTTAACAAACTGATATTGTTTTCACGCATGGAAAATAAAACTTTGCGTCGATGAAACCTTAATCATATCGTAAAAATTTTAAGGTTTTTTGACTTCCTTGTACCAGACTCAGACATAATTGCCATAGGGATATTACATAACAAATGATAAATCAGTATTTGTTCAATTAAAATCGTTTATCCCCTTGATGTTCTTTATTTAGTTCATTTTCAGCATCCTATAGGACTTAAACTGTTGAATTTCAGACCAAAAGACAAATTAGACTGACATTAATATGAAATAATTGATTTCAAAAGAATGAAATAATTAAATATACCAAAATTTTGAAATCAGATGAGACGAATTGTTGTAATATGCTTAGACAATAATAAGCTTTCACATCCAGTAAATATCATGGATTACTTTGCAATAATCTTCTTATAAGTATAATGCAAAATAATCGGACATATATAATTATATAACTATGATTTATATGCTACTGAAATCATTATTGTTTTTTTTTCTTTTAATTTTGTAGGAAAAATGATCAGACATGCCAAGCGTCCTAATTATCACATGTTTCCCAAGAATTTTTTTAAACTTAAAAATGAAATTCACGCATATTTCAAGAAGAAATGACAATCTGTTTGAATCAAACAAGACTATGAAACAATATTTTTCATTTTTTTAATACATTTTTAACCGAAAGTTATACATTTTAAGCTGTCAATAATTAGATGTCCAGAATGAAAATCTCATGTTACATGCTTGTTTTGTTGATGAAGTCTTATTATATAAAACGAACCAATTTAAAAAATGAAACTTATTTTCTCATTCTATTTGTTTTTAAAAATGCGCCTTGATTTTCTATGAAATGCTATATGTTTATATGAATCTCTTTAGACCTCAAAGAAAATTGCTGATGTGTGAAATTGTATGTATCAAATGTTGTAATTATATAAAAAAATAAACAACTAAGACTTTAAGGCCTACTAACGATCTTACCCATTGTTTTGGGCTCTGTTGTTTATCTGTATTTGTGTTCTGCCCCGTACTAAAGTGGTGTCGTTGTTTCTCGGTGTGTTCGATGTTACCGTTGTCCCTGGATTGTTCGTGTTTAGACTAACGGTTCGGTTCTCTCTTAACTAAACAAATATTATACAGTTGTGGAAAATTTTGAAGTTTCTACCTGAACAGTGAAGATTCTTTTTTTGCCAAGTACTAGATTTGGCGTGCCCAAAAAAAGTTTTATCCACCATTTCTTTTGAATTGCCTGTAAAAAGTCAGGACTATCGCAATTCTGTTTTGTAAAGTAAGTGAGAACCGAACTATCAGTCAAAATAACGAACAATCCATGGACAATGACAACATCTGAAGCAATAAGAAACAAAGACACTACTTGAGTACGGGACAAAAAAGAAAATTTAATACATACATACAGATGAACAACACGGACCCAATAAAAACCATAGGTGAGATCAGGTGTACTGGTAGAGTAAGCATCTACTGCTTCTTATAAGACACCCACCGTGTTGAACATATCAACTCCAGTAGTAAAGTCAAATCCGATAGAAGAAAAACAAACATTAGTTGTAGAGGGAGAGATATATGTTGTCATCTGGGAAACAGATATCCCATAGCGATCCACAAGATCGTGAAGTCGACCGTCAAACTTCTGTAGTGATGACTTTAAGTTTTTGGTAACGTACTCTTGCTTAAGTAGTCTATTTATAAGCAACTTGAGTAGCGAATGAGTTGTGAGATGTAAACTCCATATGCTGGTGCTTTTGGAATGTTGCTGCAAAGAAAAGGGAAGTTGACTATTGAAAAAGTGAAGTCATCCCGTTTGTCATACAGCCTAGTTTGTAATGTACCTCTGTTGTTAATTATGTAATTACGCTCATTCATATTTACACTTTCATAGAAAAAACTCTTGTTGCTATGATTCTATGCAAAAGTGTGGATTTAACGCAATTTATTGTTTTGTAGTAAAATGTAACATCAGTCATATTCCGTGTAACTAGGGTCTTCTTTTTATGTACTTCTGATCCTCTCCGAAATCCTTTAAAAAGAAACTGTATTGATTTACAGCCTTTAGGTTTCATTTGAGTATGATTCAACAATTCATTTCCAATACAGTAATTGTTAATACTTTGATTTCAAGGAAATAAAGATGGAGCAAGGAGTAAAACGACAGTATATTTCTTTCTTTCTATGTTTTTCTTTGTTAAAATAATTCATTTTCAGACTGCAATTTAACAAGAAGCTGAAACTGCATAACCGCTTAACCTACATCCGCAAGTCACTGATCAAACACTTCAGACTTGAAAATAAAATACACTGAATACACAGTGTGAATCAGTTATTCCGTTACAATTCAGAAAATTTGGTGGTTATCTGTTATGTAATGATTGAAATGTAGTATAAATGACATGGCAATATCTATTTGTCGCCAACTATCTTTTAATTGGTCTACAAGATGGCATTTATTACATTTATCCAATTTTCTGGAATAATGCAACCCCTAATACAATTATGGTGTGTTATATCTCATTATAACTGTCTCTTCTCTGCATGTTTCACGACCACCCAGGACACAATTCTATACATAAATAAGGGTCTGAAAGTATTGTTTTAAATAATATCTATTTGTAGTTAACTATATTGCCCTACTAGATAATAAATGTTACTTTATGTGAGCTTCTAGTGTAATGTAACCCCTAATACAATTAAGGTGAGCAATATCTCATTGTAACTGCCTTCCCTGTATATTACCTATATGAAGACCTTTATTATTATCCTTTCTAGAAAACAATTCAGTTATCTACATTTTCGCCATATCTTAAATTTCTATAAATAGATATGCACTTTGATTGGTGATTCTAAGATTTCTTTTATTGTAAATCAGACATGATTATTTATCTTATAAAGTCAGGAATAAATATCAATCTTAAGCAAGTAACACAGAATAATGTATCATGACCGCATGAAGATTGGTCACAAACAGGAAAGTTTTTGAATGTATAGAGATAGTCAATGATTTCTAGATTACGCCCTTTTTTAGCTTGATGTTGAAAATTCCAACAGTTGGTCTGTTAACATTCCAAATAATGAGTAATAATTAGTTTGATGACTTTCATTCAAACTTCACTCGTTTTACTTTTTGTTGCCTTTCCAGTAAACATTATTTTAAAGATTATATTTTCAATGATGTTACGATTAACAATAAAAGGATATGAAGTAAATGTACATGAGACAGTCTCTACAAAGACATGGTAAAACAAACCAACGGAACAACGCTTTTATTGCTTGCATTTATTTTTAAGGGTTACCATGAGGCTTTCAACAATGAGCTTTGCTCATAACCCAATGTTCAAAACGGCCCCTAGCACCGGTTTGGGCGGAATTCATTACTATATGCAGAACAATGCTACATCCATGCCACTGCAATCATGTAAGCGGGATCGTAAACAAACATAAAATAAACTGTGTTCTTACAACCACTGTCATCCGTTGCCCGACAAAAAACTTAACAGAAGACAACCACAATATATAAACAACCACAGGACACTCATCGAGTCAACTGCAAGAAAACTTGGCAATATAAAATAGTGAGATATGGGCATTATATATATAAACATCTACATGCAGGGCTCTTATACAACAGGGCATTTCACATCCAAACATCTATGGAAATATCATTTACAAAGCGCATAAATTCAAAAATTGTTCTTCCAAACTTATAAATCCGTTGAACAAACTTATTCATAAAAGATATAAATACATCATTGTTGTTAAATCTATACTTCTGGTTTTTGTTGGCAAAGATATTGATCAGCTGCTAAATGCTTTACACCGTAAATAAATTTAAACGTTTTTTCATATTGGCAGTATTTATCAATGTGCAATATCATGTTCTTCTTTCATTATTGATAACGTTGCTATACGAAATCTATTTAGAAGTATTTCAATTGAAGTTTCATATGTAAGAAGGCTTGATATCATAGTCAACGGAAATTATGTCCCTAGCTAGCTGTCAGTTACTGCGAGCATTTGTCAGGGCAGTACCCTTGGGTATTGTCTTCATGTTTTATATACTTCATTGTAAAGGTACTCGTCTTGATAAGTTGGACTCTTTTCTAGTTTCATATTTACTGTGAGTCTTTTTATTCACCACACATAGGGGGAGGGTTTGGGTCCAAGAAAACGAGTTTAACCTCACTGCAATTTTTGCGCCTGTTCCAAATCAGGAATATGTTGGTCATTGGGTTGTCCTTTAAAATTTAGTTTTTTGATTTTGGGTTATTGGATGTGATTTGTTTCCATTGATTTATTGACTTTTTTTACTTTTTGGGGGCCATTTAGGGCTTGCTATATGGTGTGAGGTTCCTCACTGTGTTGAAGTTTTACGGTGACCCATTGATGCTTTTTTTTTTTGGTTTTAACCTTGAAATGGGATATTGTCTCCTTGACATTTACCCCATTTCCTTTCTTTCTCATATTTTGTCAACATTTTCAAATTACAAACCACAAGATACGAAAATCTTGAAAATGATTGTGTAGCCATATGCCGTAACTGAAATATAAAGAGCATACATCTCTCGGTCGGGGAATATTTTGCGGACTCCATACTTCTTTTCTTGATGTTTCATTTTACGTTTGTAGAAACTTTATTGTAAAATTGTAGTAATCATGTGTACAATAAATCGTGGTTACGAACTACCAAGAGTTAGTTCGGAAATGTGTCTTGTCTGTATTCTTTTTTGAGTAATTTTATAAACTGATTGTATAAAAAATACTTCAGTTCAGCTAACATTAAGATTGATATCTGGCAAGTTACCTTGCTTAGCGACTTACAATCATCTCTGATAGACACAATACATTGATACCTCATGATAGTCAAGGAAATCAGTCGTCCGACAAGGGAGGCACAACTCACAACTAACAAGATTTCCTACATCCGATGTTACCAGATTAAACACCAATATTTCAAAATTGTTTCAAAGTCGGCCATTTGCGAAATTCAGATTTACTGAAATCCCAGTCTTGTTCTTACTGCGCAAACAATAACAGATCGGGTAAATCTGTACTGTAGAATATCTTAACCTATAATCGTGTTGATTGATTTTTTTTTCTTAATTGAGAGGGTCAATTTGCTTTTAAAAAGTAACAAATTGGATTTTTGAGTTAGTTTTAATTGACGACATAATATAATTATAACAACATTTTTGTACAAGTTAATATAGTAAGTAATGGTTATCATCAATTATCCATTGTTGTTATAATTCAAGACTCTTACTGTGTATAACCGTTTAGATGTTATGTACGTATGAAATCAGAGGATATAGAAAAATACGTCAGTGGCAATGCTTGGATTGCCCTATGTGTCAGTAATTGGGAATTTAACCTGGTTAACAATTTGAAATTATCAAAAGTAGCCGTTTGAAATAATCTCTCCTTTCGATGCACAGCTTCATCCAAATTCAACGTGATCAATGACTTGGCACTTTTAGAGCGTCGATGTCAAAAGCATTGTTATGTGAATTGAGAAACAAATATGATTTATCTACACCAAAAAATTATCATCAAAAGAAGCAAAAGAACCCTTGCGATGTCTAAACTGAACAAGGGAAAAACAAACAGGTTTCACACTTACGTAACCGTTAATTTAATACGTAAATTGGACCAGAGGAATGAATGGTCGTAATAGCAACATGTTTTAACTTAGTCAGTTCAAATATATGACAATTAGATAGATGCAAAAAGAAATTCCGGATAATGACCATAACGTAGACCGTATATGGTTTCAGAATGGTTTCAGAATTGTGAAAGTAATTTTTGGCACAATGTTACATCTTACGTACGAAAAAATACAGTTATGTTAAAAATGGATAACAGGAAACACCTACAATGGCTGAAAATTATAANTACATGCAACAATTTGCAAGGGAACTACACAAGAAAAACATGTATAAGACAAAAGACAAACGTAGACAACGATAGGAACTCGGGACAGCCGGACTTGGTTCCGGCACTAGAAAAAGCCAGCGGAAGGTTAAACAAATGGGTACACAAACCTCCCCTTTATCTGTCTCGTTTCCCTATAGTATAAAACATACGAATAAAACTTTAATAAAAATATGCTTTATTGGTTTTCGGGATTGTTTTCTGTCAGAAAGTAAACTGTCAGTTTTGATAAAATCCGTGTATTGTTGATAAGTATATATGGCTATAGAAAATTGGGCAAAACCTGCTCCGTGTACACCATCTATCATATTGTCACTGAGTCAAACTAGGGTTAAGTCAGAACCCGTAATAGAAAATCCGTGAAGACGTGAAATCTGGATGAAAATATCTATTTTCATATGACCCGTTATAAATTTCAATGATGTCATTTTGTATCGTCAAACGAATACTGAAGCAAAAGGAAGTAAATGGGAAATTCCAAAATACAAAATCCCCCCCCCCCAAAAAAAAACAAAAAAAAACACGGCAGTTCATATCCAACCGGCATGAATTGAGAAAGACAAGCACAAATGATATCTTTCCCATGAATTAAACTTACGTAAGCCTACAGGATATATCGCTCTTAACGTAATATTTAGACATCCCCTAGTGTAATTTGCTGCACCTTATCATGTTTTGTAGTTAATTTCCAAATTGTATACAGAAAATAACACTCTTTTCTGAATTTTTCGCTTCTTTACATCAATATTCAAAAAGTCAAAGATTTAGTGTTTTCAATGCTTTAATTTAGCACAAGAAAAACACGGAGAATGACGTAATCAAGATGTTGGAATTCTCAATAGATAATATTTATGTCGAATTTTGAGGTTGCGTTTTTCAACAAAAAATCGGGATTCCCATGGGAACTAATTGCGCGGGGCTTTTAGCTGATCTCTTTCTTTTCACGTATGAGGCCAAGTTTTTACAAGGGCTAACACAGAAATAACAAAAACATTTAGCCCAGTCCTTTAATTTCAGCTTCCGCTACATAGACGATGTACTTTCTCTTAAAAAATCCAAACTTCAAGGAATATTTACACCAGATCTATCCCAATGAGCTTGAAACTAAAGAGACTACTGACACACCTACTTCAGCTTCGTACTTAGATCTGTTTATATACATTGATGAAGATGGACGTTTGAAATCAAAGCTATATGACAAATTTGATGATTTTAACTTCCCAATTGTGAATTTTCCCTTTCTGAGCAGCAATATACCTCCTCGCCAGCCTATGGAGTATACATTTCACAGTTGATTCGTTACTGTCGCGTATGTAGTTTATACAGCGATTTTTTTAATAGAGCAAAAACACTGTCCCAAAAGTTGCTTAGTCATTGATTTGTTCAGCCTTTGTTGCTTTCATCCCTTCAGAAATTTTATGGCCGTCACCATGTTATCATTGACAGATATGACGTGTCTGTGTCTCAAATGAAAACAGACATTTTCAGCTAGATTTCACGTCTTCATGGATTTGACATAACCGGTTATGACTCAACCCTGGGTTGACTCACTGATAGTGTGACGGAACATGCTTACCCCTCCGGAGCACCTGATGTCACTCCCGGTTTTCATGGGAGTTCACACTATGAGTGCCTTAGTTTTTAATGTCGTCTTTTTATTTCCGTGCATTGTAGATGTCTCACGTCCTTGTTTTGTCTTTGTTTTTCTCTGTTACCGTTTTTGCCATGTCTTTGGATTTCTATTTTTGTAGTCTTCGCTTCCCTTGTTCCTTCGGTATTCTACTGCCGTTGTTTCGTTCATAGATGTTACACATTGACACAAAACCAAAAATACTTCTTTTATGTAATGAATCTCATCCCATGTTTCACACTAAGCTCTTAGAATAATTTGTCTATCAAAATAAAGCTGAAAATGTTCTAAGATGCCTTTAAAATTATAAAATTATGCTACAAAATGTCACACTCCCCCCAATTTGAGAAGGTGCTTATGAGGTAAATTTTTGCACTTGAAATGGTCTTTGCTTGGGTTGTGGTCATACAAATAGTATTTTAAATGCAGAAATTGATGCAAAAAGGTAAAAAAGACAGGGGAAACCAGTTTTGTTTATTTTTGGAGTTTCTGAAGAATATTAGGTTTGTGAGTTAGTTGAAATGCCCGATATGAACAGGTACAAAGATACTATTAAAGCTACTGAAAATCCACCACGTGTATTTATTTTCCTTCGGCTGATCAAATCTATAATATTTTAAAAAAAGAGATATAAGAAAATAAATGCAAACTTATGAAAAGTGTGGCAAATTCAAAATGTTTTCCCAAAATCAGATGATCAAATTTTTACTTGGCTCTTGTTTTGACACTGTGGACCCTAAAATGACAATTTTACACTGTTTAGTAGAGGAACAGCATGATTTGTTATTTCTGAGGTTCATGTTTACATCAGACTGCATATATAAGCACCATTCCTGCTTAAAAAATGTAAATCAGACATATTTTATATGAGGCACCTCAGTCAGAGTTGTCGCTTTTGTTCGAGACACCGATCGACATGAAATTTGTAAACATTGAGCATATATTCAAAACAATGACAAATTCCTTTGTAAAACCAGCCTACATTTGATGTTTTCAAACTATTTTACACAGTTAACCCTTCCAATTTTGCACAAGATTATGAAAATGGTTTAAAAGTCGAATTTCAGTGTCAAAATACCGAAATATTACATAACAAATGTATTTGGCCAAATTTGTGGCACCAACTGTCTGAAATTTCAATCTTTACCACAAATTCATCATACATACATGCTTTACATCAATTTAAGCAAAATCAACAACTTTTTAGAACATGTTTCAAAATTTTCGGAATTTTGTCTCAAGATCAGAACCATCAATTCATTCCTTTAACATTTTAAACTGAATTTCCCTACATTCAAATCTGTCTGGACAACCTGTATGAAACCATATATTTTCCGAAAGATGCATATCTCGTCAACATCATATCAAAATTTCAGCATACATTTAAAGCATTCCAAGAGAGTTCCGAAGGTTGGAAAAAACTTTTTTTTATAAATATACATGATTGCGACCAAAACATTACGCATTCACAGTATACCGGAAAACACCTATGATAAGAGGACATTTTAGTCAATTAACCTTGGGCTCAAAATAAGCCAGATACATCAATGTTTAAACAGGTGTATCATTTATTTCATTCAAAGGTGAAGGAATTCAAAGTTATATTTAGATTCTAAAAATATGTTCTAAGCTCTGATTGACTGAATTGGTGGTTTGACACCTTATATTGTGGTAGTCATGACTAAAACACAGCGTGAAAAACACGACATTTGCTCAATAACGTGCCCAAAATCAATTAACGTGATATCTATTGTACATGTCTTCCAACCTTAACATAATAAGTAATACCATGTTATTATTTAATAACTTTCATTTTCTGAGCATTCAAATTGCATTCAAAAGAAACATTAATTGTCAAAAATTGGATTATGCAGGCAGAGCTCTGATAGGATGCTTAATTACTTAAAAATGAGAAACAATGAGTCTGTCAATAATACAACCAAGTCGAGCAAAATTAATTCCAAAATTTACATAGTATTTTTTATATATCAATGTTGCATTTTAACCTAGTAATATAATGGAATGAGAATATCGCCTGTTAATGGGTCTGATCCCAATAATGACATAACTATCTCATGCAATTTGTAGATTCATCATAAATCAAACGTAAATGTTGATTTTTAGTTCACATGTAAAAACTATCATAATATTTGAATAAATATGAAAAAAGAAAGGAAATGGGGTAAATGTCAAGGAGACAACATCCCATCTCCAGGTTAAAACGACCCAAAACAAAGATAGAAATGGAAATATTATGATGAAGCATTTTACTCCCGAGACTAATTTTCCAGTGTACCACATAATTACACATAATCAATTACTATATTAGTATAAACTATTCATAATTGAAGTTTAAATACATGAACATTTTATTCTTGCATCTGTATATGACCTTAAATAGCTTGAAGCTAACATATTGTCCTCTTAGTCGTCGTGATTTGGGAAACTGTTGCTGGCCTAAGGTTCCTAAGATTTACACAAGTTCTTTACCATAAGATTATTTTGTCATGCACTTTTGACACTATTGTATCCGTCTATATTCTATTGGATGTTGTTTAGTTTACTTTAACAATATACGTGTATTGTCCTCAAATATGGGATTCATTTGTATGAGGCTTTGAAACACGGCTTCAGTGAGAATTGCCGCCTGTTTCGTGTGGAATACGAAAATCTCATATTTGAAGATACTACACGTATATTGTTGAGTTGCCAAGCTTTCAGCTTGTAACTCTTTGTTATCAAAACTGAGAATAGAAATACCTCAAGAAAACTCCTTTCAACTTCAACGATGATTGGATATTGCAGGATATAAGACCGTGTTGATTGATCTATATTTATATCCTGGGATACTGTTGTGCCTATATATAGCCATGTACTTTGGATTCTTTGGGTGCAAAAATTTTGCTATTCATTAAAATGGCAGTAAAATATTAAAAAAAACCCCAAAATATACGATCATTACAAAATCGAAAGTTAAGAATTCTGGCAAATGGGGGTAATAACAAAATTACCGCACAGTTAAAGGAGTCTAAGTCCATGAGAAGTTCATGAGACAAAAGACAAATCAGTTGGAAACCACCGGATGAAACGATCCTGACTTGCTACAGGGATTTCAAAAGAGATGGTGGATTATACCGGTTTTATGGCGCGCCAAAACTTCCTTTCCATTACGGTAGAGGCAGGTAGCAACTCAACGGCAATTCCTATTGTGCGGTTATGCGGATGTAAACTTGGATTCTATTGGCTGATTAACCACCTGCTAAATAACTATGTCCACCCTACACAAGACATAATGTAGTGTTTCACCTACATGTAGACCAAAGTCATTCAAAAGCGTACATAGGAGAATTGTACATAA
>MJUU01042127.1:0-10618 GCA_002080025.1 Modiolus philippinarum | reverse complement strand
TATTCCTATTAAATCCTCCCAAAAATATTACAGCTACATTTATCTTACCTTAAACAGTGATTAGCCATGGACTTTATATGTGTGTATTGTCACAATTTTGATTTTAGCCTAAATTTGTGTTTTTTGTTGGGTGTAGGTGGGCTTGGCCATTTTATTGAAATATGTGCATTTGGAGGGTCGATTCTGGATAACTCCTGATTGGTTATATCAGTAAGCTGTGTCAGATATTTGAATTTAAGTTCTTGAAATTTGTTTATCAAGTGCTTAGAAATTAGATGTCTATGTTTTATATCCAACCGCAGGGGCATCATATGTGTCTTACAGACACAAAAAGAGAAGCTAAATTTTATCCAAAATTTGAATATAAACACATCAGGAAAAACATTGGATGATGGCAGCGGGCCGCGGGGGCATTTACTCTCTTCCTCTGAAACTGTGTGACAGATTGCTGTCATATTTAATAGTATTGTTGCTCTTGGCGTTTACTGCCATACTGATCGAACAATTTATGTAGGAGTTATGGGACTTTATCACTTAAATGATACAAGAATATCTATTACGTTAGGGCAAGGGGTATGTGAATGTGCTCATTAAGGCTCTTTCATTTCTAAAAGGTAAATATATATACTGAAGAAGCAGCATACATTTTTATATATCTTCTTTATCCATGTTCACAAATGACATTATTATTTCATAGACAACGATGACACAAGTTCAAATCAGGTCTGTTTTATTTTTTCTCATCTTATAATTGTGGTTGTTGTTATTTTGTTGTTTTGTTTTTTATTCCTGGTAAATATTGTTTACTTATAAATAATACAATATTTTAAATAACAAGCTTGATTATATTTTTACGACAACATGGATGAGTGGGAGTGGGAGTTTGATGATTTTATAATGACGGCATGGATGAGTGAGAATGGTCAGAAGGGCATTAATGTATATCCTATTGTTGTATATTACAGGCTGTCCAACTACCCAAAAATTCCTAATAACTAACTTTTTATAGTATGCAAAAATTCCTAATACAACTTGAAATTGGATGGGATTTCCTAAAAGAGCCCTTATTTTTGTCTCGCCCGTGACTAAAGGCGCGGAAAGCGAGACATATGCATACAAAATATGGCGGCGACGGCGGCGGCGTAAACTTTCATGTTAAGTTTTTGTGATTAGGTCACTTTCTCACTAACTATAAGTGGGAGGTCATTGATATTTGGTATATAGGTTGGTCTTGAGTAGTACATGACAGTCTGCTATATGGCTTTTGTCTGTGACCTCAATTTCACGGTCCAGTGAACATGTTAAGTTTTTGTGCTTAGTTTAGTTTTTCAGTAACTATATGTGGTAGGTCAATGATATATGGTATGTAGGTTGGTTTTGAGTAGTACATGACAGTCTGCTATATGGCTTTTGTCTGTGACCTAAATTTCACGGTTCAATGAACATGTTAAGATTTTTGTGCTTAATTAAGTTTCTCAGTAACTTTAAGTGGTAGGTCATTGATATATGGTATGTAGGTTGGTCTTAGGTACTACATGACAGTCTGTCATATTGCTTTTGTCCTTGACCTCAATTTCACGGTCTGGTGAGCATGTTAAGTATTTATAATTAGGTCATTTTCTCAGTAACTTTAAGTGGTAGATCAATGATATTTTTCATATATGTTGGTCTTGGGTAGTATATGACAGTCTGCTATATGGCTTTTGTCTGTGACCTCAATTTCATGGTCCAGTGTGTTTGTTTTATATTAATGTAAGGTCAATAATATTTGGTATGTGGGTTTGTCTTAGATGGAAGATGACAGCCTGCTGTTTTTTTTTAGCCCTTGACCTCATTTTCACGGTCTAGTGAACATGTTTTGTTTCTCAGTATCTATCAGTGGTAGGTCACTGATATTTGGCATTTTGGTTTTGGGTGATACATGACAGTCTTCTATATTGCTTTTGTCAGTTAATCTAATTTCACAGTCAGCGAACATTTTAAGTTTTCTGATTAAGGCAGTTTGAGTTTTCACATCAATTTTGCGACCAAGTAGGGACGGGCGGGACATCAATTTGGGTCCACACTTGTTTATAAAAAATCCTACTTTTATTGTGTTGTCTCCTATAAACAGACCCAACACATAGGAATCACTATATGTCATCTTACGTTGTTGTTGTCCTGCGTCTTTGCTGTTGTCCTTCATTGTTTGTTGTTTTTTCCAACCAAACATTCAGGATATGTTTTTTTCCTGGTCTAATTATGTACCTGATACTCAAAATTTGGAGGTTGATCGAGCCTAACTAACTCATTTATTAATTTGGTTTGTTAATCATGGGCCGGTGGGGATGAGAATCTATTAATTAATTTGATGTGGCCTAAAATTGCAACCAGACTTGTATGGTATGTTGTTCACTTCATCTGGCTTTGCTCCTGATACTTAAAATTTTTAAAATTCAAGATGGCTGCCAACGGGAAATATAGTTTTAACATTGGACCCTATTGGAAAACACATTCAAAGATCTTCTCCTCTGAAACTATTAAGCCAATTGGCACCAAACTTGGCCACAATAGTCCTTTGGTGGTCCCATACGAAAAAATGTTTTTCAGGTGCGGGAGATATCCTGGATGGCCACCAGCGGGGAACATAGTTTTAACATTAGACCATATGGGAAAACACATTCAAAGATCTTCTTCTCTGAAACTACTGAGCCAATAGGCACCAAACATGGCCACAATAGTGCTTTGGTGGTTCCTTACAAAAGTGCTGTTTTTCAGGTCCATGCGATATTCAAGATGGCCGCCAGCGGGGAACATAGTTTAACATTGGACCCTATGGGAAAACACATTCAAAGATCTTCTTCTCTAAAACTATTAAGCCAATTGGAACCAAACTTGGCCACAATAGTCATTTGGTGGTCCCTTACAAAAAAGCTGTTTTTCAGGTCCGTGCTATATTTAACATGGACGTCAGCAGGGAAGATAGTTTTAACATTGGACCCTATGGGAAAACTCATTCAAAGATCTTCTCCACTGAAACTACTGAGCCAATGGAATCAAACTTGGTCAAAATAGTTTTTATGTGGACCCCTGAAAAGAAAAATTTTTTTTTTCTCCGGTTCCCACTTTATCCAAGATGGCTGCCAGCAGGGCACATATTTTAACATTGGACCCATGGAGAACACTAACAGATGTCTTTTCCCCTTAAACTAATTGTGCATATTGGAACTATAGTTTTATTATATACATGTATATGGGCTTTAACATTAAATGTCTATGTTAATCAAGGACCAGGTGAGTGATACAGGCTCTTGAGAGCCTCTTGTTAATTCTTTTTTTAATCTTCCACCTCTTAAAAACTGTAAGTAAGATCCAACCAAACTTTCACGATGTGTTGAATTTAGAATTTTCCATATTTGATAATCTGAAACTCCTTCATAATTCTAGGTCCCAAATAATCATTTGTGCTACAAATATTTTATCTTCTTGAAATGATCAAGTTGTGCACCTTATATTTATAATTTTCTTTTAATGTGTTCAAAAATAGCTCATCTGTAATGCAGGCAACAATTGTTTAATGGAAAACCCATCAGTTTTCCTTTTAAAATATGTTCTGTTTTTGTTTGAGTACTTTTAAAAATATAAGCATCGTCAGTGTGTAAAGCAACAACAGCTGCGACAGATGAACCCTGGACAGTGCTGTGCTAGTTACTGTCATCTATGTGAGTTTATTTGTTATAAACCTTGAGGAGGTATGTCTTCTAATTTTTTTCTCTAATATTTCCAATTTAGTCCTAAAAGTCCTATTTTTTTTATCTTTAAAATTGAATATTATTGTTTGACAAAAGGTGCTGGACAGCTTGCACTTTCATTCAATGGATTGGAATTCACACATTTTATTTTTTGTAAAAAATATTTATTCTCATGACGTGTTGTTTTTTAATATTAATTTTTCTGAGTACTTCTATTTTAAGGTGGTACGGGGTCTAAAAATTCTTGATTAGATATGTTCATGACTGACACTTGGTTATTAGAGCATAGAAATAATAAAATGATAGTAGGGGGTCACTGGCCATATAAGCATGAAATCTGTCATGCAAAAATCAGTTATTTTGGTTAAAAGGATGGAGAAAATTAGAAAATTTTAACCCCAAAATATTGATTTATTTTAGTTATATCATATAGGATTGGTAAAGTAGTAGATAATATACTTTTCATGATTTGCATGAAAATGAGTTAGGGGTGGCAGAATTTATTTTGAATGAAGTGCCAAAAACTGATTTTTTCCCATTACTATTTCTTTACAAATTATTTCCCATTAATAGATCAGGAGTTTGCTGAAAAAGGTTCAGTTTTCTGCATTTTGACCCAATGGATCAAATTTAACTATAATAAGACATAAAAAATTATTTCACCAACATTCCGATTTGTTGATTCCATTTTCTTGTCAGATGCACTAGAATGATACTCAGTTAAAAAAAAAAATAACCCCTGTACTACCTTAATGTATACTGTGATATATCATAAAATGTGGTTATTAATAAAAGACAAAAAAGGTGATGCTCTTATATACTAGTGTCTTCATTGAGTACAGATTAGATTCACAGCAGCCTGCTTCATGATTATGGTTAACTCATCTTTGATTAAATTCTTTGATGTTAAAGTACCAAGCGACCAAATTTGCTCCTGGTATATTTTATTTAACATAACAAATACTTTATATGATTGATTATTTTTTAGTATCTGTCAAGCAATGTTTTGGATGTATCCAGATTAATATTTAATCAAGAGATGGATTTTTTGTCATTGCCTATTATTAAATCAACAAACCTGTAAACAGAAAAAGAGTTACTTACCATTACATGTGTACTACTTACACAAGATGGGAATTTCTTGTGAAAATTTTTTGTCACTAACTTTTCTGAATATATCAGTCAAGGTACATGTATTGGTAAACAGGAAGTAAATGATTCACTGAACTTGGACAGGGAGGCACAGTACAACAAACCATTCTTAAAGTCTCAGACCAAATATCAAATCATTAATACTTGCACCAGCTGAGAAATTTTTTATGTACTTTTTTGTCTCTAACTTTTCTGAAACTGTCACAATCAACTTATAAGTAAATGATATACAAACTATGAACAGGCAGACAAAGTTCAACTTTAAATACTAAAGCTTCCGACCAAATTTCATATCATTACTGCATACACAATCCAAAAAATCTTTGTCAAATTTTTTTTTGTCACAACCTGTTCTGAAAATATATGTCTGTGTAACAACAAACAGGAAGAAGATGAATGACATACCTAGTAATGGGAGACAACTTCCATACTAAGCTTCAAACATCATTGCATACATAAGCATGCGTGTATACTTGGAAGCAAAAATCAAAATCGTAAATCCAGAATACATGGCAATATAAGGATCATATGCAGATATAGAATGCAAATGAAGAAGACGAAACAAACGGAACATAATATAAGTGCCAGAAAAAATAAAGCACTAACAGTGTGAACGCCTTAAAACAGGAGTGTCATCAGATGCTCCAGAGGGGTAAGCATGGCCTGCTTCACATGTGACACCCGTCACACTGCCAGTGAAAAGTCCAGTGTGATGTCAGTAAATGTCAATCCAGTAATAATTCAGAATCTATTGAAATATGTCCAACTTCATTTGTGATACAGACACATTGCAACAATCAATCAAATCTTGATGACGACCATAAAACATTTTGAGTGACAATAGTAACATTGATTGAACATAACCCTGGCTGAGTAGCTTTTGAGATAGTAATTTTACAAGCTGTAAAATGAGACTCCTATGTGGTTATATTACTACTGGAAAATGGGAAGTTCACAATTGGAAAGTCAGTGCAAGTGAGAACCAAACAGTCAGTCCAAAAGTGAATACATTTGTAAAGTTAACACAACATTAGAAACACAGTTCACAAAAGTATGGCAGAGAAAAGAAAAGGTACATGCATGCAGATGAAAAGCATGGACTCGATAAACAACCATGGACAAGATCAGACGCACCTTTAGAGTAAGCATCTTCTGTTTCTTATATGACAATTGATGTTTAATATGTCTGTTCCGGTAAGGTTTTCTAACCCATTGGAGGAAAAACAAATGTAAGCTATTAAAGGGAGAGATCTGTTGTCATCTTGGAAACAGATATCCCAATAGGGGTCCACAAGATTGTGTTGTTGACCATAAAAACTTCTGCAGTGATGAATACCTGTTAACTCTTTGACATGCAAAGAGAGAGATCTCCCTCTTTCCACCTTTGCTAAGGAGGAAATTACATGTGACAAACTAATTACCATCTAAATATCAGAAGCAAGAAAACTTATTACCAACAATGGGTGTAAAAACAGATCTGACAATATTCAAAACACTATTTTTAAATGCATTCAACAGTAAATAATCATACAGGTGAGGCCTGAATGACTAGGTTAGTTCATACAGTAAACATTGCCTTAAAAGTGTTCAGGTCTAATTAATGCTTCACTGTGGTTAATTATGTTTAAAAGAAAGAAATTATGAACACCCTATGGTAATTATGTCTACCCCCCTTCTCAAGGGGCAGACATATTGTTTTTGTGTCGCCTGCTGTAAGCAGAGTCGACACATAGGGATTACTATCTGTCGGCTTACGTCGTCGTACTGCGTCCCCCTTCGTCGTATGTCGGTTTTTGTATCCGCAACTCCTCCAAAACTGCTTGTCTGATTCCAACCAAAATTTCAGGATATGTCATTCCTCTGGTATAGTTGTGCATCTGATACTTAGAATTTTGTTTTTATAGTTTTAAAGGTTCACTGAGCCAAAATAGCTCATTTGTTAATCTGATTATTGTATCCGCAACTCCTTCAAAACTGCAGTCTAATTCAAACCAAACTTTCAGGATATGTTGCTTGCCTGGTGTAGCTGTGCACCTGATACTTAGAATTTTTGTTTTACAGATATTAGAGGTTCACAGAGCCAAATTCGCTCACTGTTAATTTGGTTTGTTAAACCACAACTCCATCATAACTATAAATCAGATTCTAACCAAACATGCAGGATATCTAGTTGTGCATCTGATACCTGAAATTTTGATTTTTATTAATTTTAGAGATTCGCAGAGCCAAATAGCTCATTTGTTGTGTCGCCTGCACCTAGTGCAGGATCGACACATACGGATCACTTTCCATCATCTTGCATCCGTCCGTCTGTCCGTTGTCCTTCTGTCTGTCTGTCCGTCTGTCTGTCTGTCTGTCTGTCTGTAAGGCTCCAAAATTTTTACATTATCCGCATCTCCTCCTAAACAGCTTGGTACTTTCCAACGAAACTTGCAGGAATGCTTCAGTACATATTGTAGATGTGCACCATGTATTTTGTTTTTCTTTATTTCTGTTTTTCCAGATTTTTAAGCTATTTTTGGACTTTGTCATTTTAGCTTATTGGTGTCATAGGGTATACCTCCATTATCCACAACTCCTCCTAGACTGCTCGGTACTTTCCAACGAAACTTGCAGGAATGCTCCAGTATATATTGTAGATGTGCACCATGTATTTTGTTTTTCTTTATTTCGGTTTTTCCAGATTTTTAAGCTATTTTTCGACTTTGTCATTTTAGCTTATTGGCGTCATAGGGTATACCTCCATTATCCGCAACTCCTCCTACACCGCTTGGTACTTTCCAACCAAACTTGCAGGAATGCTTCAATATATATTGCAGATGTGCACCATGCATTTAGTTTATCATTAATTATGATTTTTTCTGATCTCATTGGACTTTGTCATTGTAAAACAAAACAGGAATTCTTTATATACATATAGTGCAGGCGACACATGTGTTCCGTGGAACACCCATGCATTTTTAATTCAGGTTGTTAATCTTGAACTCCCTCAAAGCTGTTAGTCATATTACAACCAAACTTTCAGGATATGTTGTGCACCTGATATAAATGTGCTCCTGATGCTTAAAATTTTGATTTTTACATATAGCTCATTTGTTTATTCAGTTTGTTAACCTGGACTCCATCAAAATTTCTGTTAGATTCCAACCAAACTATCAGTATTTGTTATTTATTAGATCTGGTTATGCACATTATACCAGTACCTAATTTTTATACCCCCCACTTGAAAAGTGGGGGGTATATAGTGATGGGGTTGTCTGTCCATCCGTCAGTCCTTCTGTCCGTCCGTCCGTCCGTCCGTTACACCTGAGGGTACTCATCTCTTATCCGCTACTCCTCCTGAACCAGTGAACAGATTTTCATGAAACTTTAACACAGTCTTTATGACATAATGTAGATGTGCACCTCTTATTTCAGAATTTGATTTGATTGATTTTTGAGGTTTCCCATAGCAAAACATGGACTTAGCCATGACATTACTAGGGGTACCCATCTCTTATCGGCTACTCCTCCTGAACCATTGAATAGATTTTGATGAAACTTTAACACAGTCTTGATGTGCACCTCCTATTTCAGAATTTGATTTGTTTGATTTTTTTGGGTTTCTCATAGCAAAACATGGACTTAGCCATTACATTACAAGGGGGTACCCATCTCTTATCCACTACTCCTCCTGGACCAGGGAAAAGATTTTCATGAAACTTTAACACAGTCTTTATGACATAATGTAGATGTGCACCTCCTATTTCAGAATTTAGGTTTGATTGATTTTTGGGGGTTACCCTTAGCAAAACATGGACTTGGCCATTACATTACAAGGGGGTACCCATCTCTTATCCGCTACTCCTCCTGAACCAGTGAACAGATTTTGATGAAACTTTAACACATTTTTTATGACATAATGCTATTTCAGTATTTGATTTGATTGATTTTTGGGGTTTCCCATAGCAAAACATGGACTTAGCCATTACATTAGAAGGGGGTACCCATCTCTTATCCGCTACTCCTCCTGAACCAGTGAACAGATTTTCATGAAACTGTAACACAGTCTTTATGACATAATGTAGATGTGCACCTCCTATTTCACAATTTGATTTGATTGATTTTATAATTTCTGGAAACAAATTGGGTTGTGTGGGGTATTTATTAGTGAGCCTTGCTCACAGTTCTTCTAGTTTTTATTGTCGATATATCATCACTTTGGTCATATTCCTATTCCTTAATCAATTTTAAAAATTGCTACAATATGTTTCTGAAACAGATGAAGGCAATTTTCCAAATTGGTTAATCAATTGCTAAACCAATCTTACAATTTTACAACACAGTTGTTGCTATCAAACTGTAAAATTTGTTCAACAATTTGAAAAGTTGATACTCATCTCTGGATATATTCTAAAACTTTATTGTAGATGTAGTAGTATGGTGGTTTATCGCCTTGAATACCTATATAGGTCTCTCACGGCATTTTAAACCTGGAGGGATGCCCACTCCAATGCTATATAATTTCGGACGGTTGATCTTCCCTGGTATCCGCTGACTGTCATGAGACTTCTTAGTCGAATTCCTTGGTGGGTCGATCTTTTTTGGTGTAGAAGGACTTTGAAGAACTCAAAGCCCTAACTATGGTATGGGCTGCCGTAAGCCTGCATGTCTTGGCCCCGAGAGACCAAGACCCATTCTACACATTGAATGGTGCAGTTGCCTAGTCCTCACCATCGTACCGTAGTACTCTCGTGGAGGTGGTCGTGTGTCTTCGAGGACTATTGTAGATGTACTAAAGAAAACTGCCTTTGTAATGCATAATTTTTGTGTCGCCTGCACCTAGTGCAGGATCGACACATAGGGATCACTATCCGTTGTCTTGCATCCGTCCGTCCGTCCGACCATCCGTCTGTCTGTCTGTCTGTCCGTCTGTCTGTATGGTCCAAAATTTTTACCATTATCTGCAACTCTTCCTAAACCCCTGGGTACTTTTCAACGAAACTTGCAGGAATGCTTCAATATATATTGAAGATGTGCATTATGCATTTAGTTTTTCTTTATTTATATTTTTACTCCTACACCACTTGGTACTTTCCAACCAAACTTGCAAGAATGCTTCAATGTGTATTGCAGATGTGCACCATACATTTTGTTTTTCATTTATTTTTATTTTTCCAGATTTTGAAGCTATTTTTGGACTTTGTCATTTTAGCTTATTGGAGTTCTAGGGTATACCTCCATTATCCACAACTCCTCCTAGATCGCTTGGTACTTTCCAACCAAACTACCAAGAATGCTTCAATATATATTGCAGCTGTGCACCATGCATTTAGTTTTTCATTAATTTTGATTTTGCCAATTTTCTTGCTATCTTTATCATTTTAGCTTATTGGATTCTTAAGGGTAGGTCTCCTTTAACCGCAACTCCTCTTAAACCGCTTGGTACTTTCAAACCAAACTTGTAAGGATGCTTCAGTATATTTTGTAGATGTGTACCAGGCATTTTGTTTGTCTTTAATTTTAATTTTTTCTGATTTTCTGTGGACTTTGTCATTATATAACAAAACAGGAATTCTTTAAAAATATATAGTGCAGGCAACACATGTGTTCCGCAGAACACCCATGCATTTTTTTCTTAGGATTGGGAAATTCTTAATTTTACTTTTGGAAATATTTCTCAATCTTTTTTTATAATCTTTGATATAAACACAAATTTAATCTTATAATGCCATTTCTAGCACATTTTTATATTT
>MJUU01042126.1:56104-67129 GCA_002080025.1 Modiolus philippinarum | reverse complement strand
TAAATGCGGGAAATATCCTTTCTTCAATTCCACCAATCCAAACATCTTAGGCAGTTCAGCTAAAGCCACTGGTAAAAAAATTGATGGAATCTACCATCCGAATGCGACATCCAGGTACGTCGATGTACATATTCTTGGTTCCATTTGCTATGATAGCGGGTTTCACTCCTTGCTGATACAAATATCCTAGTATTGGTAACGAATCGTAACATTTGAAATTGTTTGCGATGACGGTTGCTCCCTGGTTATCTCCAGAGAATAGCCACTTACAAACGTGCTTGGTTGTGTTGGACCCAGTAAATATCAATTCGTTCTTTCCACATTTCCGGCAGATGCTATCTTTATCGACCTTTCGATCCATGCATTTCAAACAGACTTTGTGTACGACGCATAAATTTGGTTTGTGTTCGGAAGCTCCACACTTCATTGATTTACAATGAGCGCACTTTCCGTTATCATCGGGCGAGTATCCTTTGTCACACTTGATTTTGTCATCTTGGAAGCATTCGAAGTCGAAGAAAATATAAGTCTGTTTCTTTTGTCCATGGTCGTTATTCACTGGTTGCATGTAGCACTGGTGTCCCGATGGATAATAATCTCTACAAGTCTGACAATAAACGATTCCACAGGTATGATCGCCATATCGTTTATTCACGGTTTGCCCACAGTTCTTACATTAATAATAGGTAATGAACGTTGAGTTTCCAGACGGCGTTTTCCTTTTGTGTAGTTCGAAACATGTCGGCCCTTTGAAATACCGCCCACAATCGGTACATAATGTCCAGTCATCTTCGGTTTGATTGTGAATTTTCCTACAGCAATGACATACATTATTGCATACGTGCTGCTCTTTATGATCGTACCCCTTTTTGCAGTCGGTACAGAAGCAGACGCGGCGAAGAAATGCAGTCATGCCTGTAATGACATCGTAATGGTTGTCGTCGTAGTACAGGTATATTTTTTCTCTGCTTTGGGGCGATGATATATGATTCCGTTGAAATGATCTCTGGATATTACATGTATTTGATATTCCGGTAGAAGTGTTTGATCTCTTCGATGCCGCATTGTTGTACAGGAACTCCCGCTTTTGTGTGTAGATCTAATGCCAATTCTTTCTGGATGTACTTGATAGAGCTCCACTGCTCGTGTCCGTCAATTTTTGCTATGGCCGTTACGATGGCTCTGGCACAGCAGAGATTGTCATCGTTCTGTATACGAATGATGCATCGCTTTTCCTTCAGGAACCTTTCGGTGTCCACGTATTCACATTTCTTTCTGGTACCACCCTTCGGAAGGCTAACATGAGTAATATTTAACTGGATACTCTGTTCTAAGACAAAGTGTTCGTTGGACTACAGCACTCGTTCTATTTCTGCTAATAGTATGTCACCTGTCACCTGTCTCACTTGCATGAATGGTAGTCTAATGGGGAAATCCAGGTCTGGGCACTCAAGGGTGACTTGCACCAAATCGTCTTCTTTCAATCCGATGGTGAGGTCTGATAAAATGGAGTCGAACAGTTTTTGTAACGATTTTAAAATGGAACATTCTGGACGTTTAGGTTTTTAAAGGTTACTCTGTACTCTGTCGACTCGGTGTTAAAACGAGGTATTTTCGTTACTTTCTCCTTTTCAATGATGTAATGTTGTTTGGGTTTGGTAACATCTAAGGGTTGAATAGATGATCCGAAACCAATTTGATGTTTCTCTTTCTGGTGCTCGTACAGGTTATCCTTGCTTCTATATAATAATCCACATTTGGTACACGGAAAGTAGCTGTCGTTGTGGTGTTTTCTTTCGTGTCTGTTTAGATTATCTTTCCTAGTGGAACGATTCAGGCATATTCCACAGGTTAACACATTGTGTTCTTTATTGAGTCGGAAATGCTTCAACAGCTGACTCCTTCTGACAAAGGTTTCCTGACAATATTCGCACGTATGCATCTGTAAAAGACAAAGGTTATACACTTTTTAATTATGTATTATTGATTATTTCTATATTACTGCATTATTTATTATTATTTATCTATTATTGATTAATACTTAACTTGGTATTATTGATTACTTAATCGGTCAAATGAACTCTAAATTCAAAATTTCTATTATTTTTATTTAAATTAATTATTTAAGTTCACTTACCTTTGTTCTGTTTATTTCCGCTAGGTCTGTTCAATTCGGCTATTAGTTGCAGAATGATAAAGTTGCTCGATACGTCTGATTTTATACAGGAAGACGCGTTGTAACGACGGTTCTCATTGGTCGGTTATTTTTGTTACGGGCTTTGTGATTGGTCGATTATTCTGTGTTCTGATTGGCTGGATTTAATACAAAGTCGGCGATGATTGGTTGAATTTCCTGCAATTTGATTGATCGGTTCATTTCTCTTTTGTTATCGTGTTTCTTTTAATAGATCGAATATTCCAGAAGATGATGCAATCGATCGATTTTCCAAGTGTACGGATCGATGATTCTATTGAATCATACTGACGCGATATAACAGGAGTGTTTTAATTACTTTATGCTTCGCATATTTTTTGAATTGAATTAATAAGATTTTATAATGTGTTAGACGTATTGATTTTCTAACGATGTTAATAAATTTTCAACAACGTCCAACACAATTGACACATTTGTCGTGCATTTTGTATTCAACTTAAACAATTTTATCACATATGTTTGTTTATTTCCGTGTTCGTTAAACAATTTTTGTAAACATTTTGTATTTTGTTTTGCATGTTTAAACTTTTTGATAATACAATGGTGAAGTTTTTGCTTAAATATTTACTTTTGGTTACATTTTAAAAAAAATTACAATACGTGTTTCGTTAATTTTAACATTTTTTATGACTATTGTGAGTTTTATTTCACATGTTTTAAACATTTTGTACGTATTTTGAATTTAATTTCATTTTGTCTAACGTTTATCACACATGTTTTGTTAATTTTCGTGTTTTTATGAGTATTGTATGTTTGGTTTTATATGTTGTGTAAAATTTTTGTGAAGATGTTGTATAAATTTAGTTTTAGTTTGCGTTTTTGTATAACTTTATGTACATTCTGTTTTATTTTGTCAAACTTTTCGTTTTATTGCAATTTTTATTTTAATGTTGTGCGTTTTTCTGTTTACGTTAAAATTTCACATTTTCATTGATATTTTCGTGCTTTTCTGGTGAATCAGTGGTGGTGGTGGTGATGATTGTGTGGTTTCAGTGGTGATGGTGGTGATCGTGTGTTTTCAGTGGTGGTGGTGGTGGTGGTGATGATTGTGTGGTTTCAGTGGTGGTGGTGATTTTGTGTTTTCAGTGGTGGTGGTGGTGGTGATTGTGACGTTTCAGTGGTGATTGTGATTGCTGCTGCTAGGTGGTGTGAGAATATTGCTGTTGCTGCTGCTGTTTTGGGGTTTTGGACTTTTTACTTTTCCTAAAGTAGTGGTAGGGAAGGGTTTAATCACACTTGTGATGTGACTCGAGGGCAAATAAGAATAACAAAGTCATTATAAGTTTAATGGTTTATTTCTCTGTCATGAGACAGGCACGGGTCGGAATCCACGTCCAGTCTTTACATTGTATCTGGAGTTAGAGTCCATTCAACTGGATGTCGATTTCTTCTGCAACTTCTTTGGTCGGGATTTGTACTGTCTGAAATTTTAATGTAAAAACAAAATCAAAAACAGAAAAATGCACAACATTAAAGGAAAAATCGCAATAAAGCGAAAAGTTTGGCAAAATAAAACAGAATGTACATAAAGTTATGCAAAAACGCAAACTAAAACTAAATTTATACAAAATCTTCACAAAAATTTTACACAACATATAAAACCAAACAAACAAAACTCGAAAATTAATAAAACATATGTGATAAACGTTAGACAAAATGAAATTAAATTCAAAATACCTACAAAATGTTTAAAACATGTGAAATAAAACTCACAATAGTCATAAAAAATGTTAAAATTAACGAAACACGTATTGTATTTTTTTAAAAATGTAAGCAAAAGATAATATTTAAGCAAAAACTTCACCATTGTATTATCAAAAAGTTTAAACATATAAAACAAAATACAAAATATTTACAAAAATTGTTTAACGAACACGGAAATAAACAAAACATATGTGATAAAATTGTTTAAGTTGAATACAAAATGCACGACAAATGTGTCAATTGTGTTGGACGTTGTTGAAAATTTATTAACATCGTCAGAAAATCAATACGTCTAACACATTATAAAATCTTATTAATTCAATTCAAAAAATATGCGAAGCATAAAGTAATTAAAACACTCCTGTTATATCGCGTCAGTGTGATTCAATAGAATCATCGATCCGTACACTTGGAAAATCGATCGATTGCATCATCTTCTGGAATATTCGATTTATTAAAAGAAACACGATAACAAAAGAGAAATGAACCGACCAATCAAATTGCAGAACATTCAACTAATCAGACGCTGACTTTGTATTAAATCCAGCCAATCAGAACACAGAATAATAGACCAATCATAAAGCCCGTAACAAAAATAATCGACCAATGAGAACCGTCGTTACAACGCGTCTTCCTGTATAAAATCAGACGTATCGAGCAACTTTATCATTCTATATTGGTTGTTTGTTCTCTATCAGTTTTTAAACCTCTTTGAGTTTATGGTCTTCCAAACGTTTAGATTTTATCTGCACTGAAGAGACATAAGTTGTCGAAATGCGCATATGCAGAATTTAAATTCACGGTGACTTCGGTATTTAGTTATCTGCAACTAATAGCCGAATTGAACAGACCTAGCGGAAATAAACAGAACAAAGGTAAGTGAACTTAAATAATTAATTCAAATAAAAATAATAGAAATTTTGAATTTAGAGTTCATTTGACCGATTAAGTAATCAATAATACTGAGTTAAGTATTAATCAATAATAGATAAATAATAATAAATAATGCAGTAATATAGAAATAATCAATAATACATAATTAAAAAGTGTATAACCTTTGTCTTTTACAGATGCATACGTGCGAATATTGTCAGGAAACCTTTGTCAGAAGGAGTCAGCTGTTGAAGCATTTCCGACTTAATAAAGAACACACTGTGTTAACCTGTGGAAAATGCCTGAATCGTTCCACTAGGAAAGATAATCTAGACAGACACGAAAGAAAACACGACAACGACAGCTACTTTCCGTGTACCAAATGTGGATTATTTTATAGAAGCAAAGATAACCTGTACGAGCACCAGAAAGAGAAACATCAAATTGGTTTTGGATCATCTATTCAACCCTTAGATGTTACCAAACCCAAACAACATTACATCATTGAAAAGGAGAAAGTAACGAAAATACCTCGTTTAACACCGAGTCGACAGAGTACAGAGTAACCTTTAAAAACCCAAACGTCCAGAATGTTCCAGATATTTTAAAATCGTTACAAAAACTGTTCGACTCCATTTTATCAGACCTCACCAGCGGAATGAAAGAAGACGATTTGGTGCAAGTCACCCTTGAGTGCCCAGACCTGGATTTCCCCATTAGACTACCATTCATGCAAGTGAGACAGGTGACAGGTGACATACTATTAGCAGAAATAGAACGAGTGCTGCAGTCCGAAGAACACTTTGTCTTAGACCAGAGTATCCAGTTAAATATTACTCATGTTAGCCTTCCGAAGGGTGGTACCAGAAAGAAATGTGCATACGTGGACACCGAAAGGTTCCTGAAGGAAAAGCGATGCATCATTCGTATACAGAACGATGACAATCTCTGCTGTGCCAGAGCCATCGTAACGGCCATAGCAAAAATTGACGGACACGAGCAGTGCAGCTCTATCAAACATGGAAAGTTCATCCAGAAAGAATTGGCATTAGATCTACACACAAAAGCGGGAGTTCCTGTACAACAATGCGGCATCGAAGAGATCAAACAATTCCAATCGATTCTACCGGAATATCACATACATGTAATATCCAGAGATCATTTCTACTGAAACATATATCATGGCCCCAAAGCTGAGAAAAAAATATACCTGTACTACCACGACAACCATTACGATGTCATTACAAGCATGACTGCATTTCTTGGCCGCGTCTACTTCTGTACCGACTGCAAAGAGTGGTACGATCATAAAGAGCAGCACGTATGCAACAATGTATGTCATTACTGTAGGAAAATTCACAATCAAACCGAAGATGACTGGACATTATGTACCGATTGTGGGCGGTATTTCAAAGGGTCGACATGTTTCGAACTACCCAAAAGGAAAACGCCGTCTGGAAACTCAACGTTCATTACCTATTATTAATGTAAGAACTGTGGGCAAACCATGAACAAACGATATGGAGATCATACCTGTGGAACCGTTTATTGTCAGACTTGTAGAGATTATTATCCATCGGGACACCAGTGCTACATGCAACCAGTGAATAACGATCATGGACAAAAGAAACAGACTTATATTTTCTTCGACTTCGAATGCACCCAAGATGACAAAATCAAGTGTGACAAAGGATACTCGCCCGATGATAACGGAAAGTGCGCTCATTGTAAATCAATGAAGTGTGGAGCTTCCGAACACAAACCAAATTTATGCGTCGAACACAAAGTCTGTTTGAAATGCATGGATCGAAAGATCGATAAAGATAGGATCTGCCAGAAATGTGGAAAGAACGAATTGATATTTACTGGGTCCAACACAACCAAGCACGTTTGTAAGTGGCTATTCTCTGGAGATAACCAAGGAGCAACCGTCATCGCACACAATTTCAAAGGTTACGATTCGTTACCAATACTAGGATATTTGTATCAGCAAGGAGTGAAACCCGCTATCATAGCAAATGGAACCAAGAATATGTACATCGAAGTACCTGGATGTCGCATTCGGATGGTAGATTCCATCAATTTTTTACCAGTGGCTTTAGCTGAAATGCCTAAGATGTTTGGATTGATGGATTTGAAGAAAGGATATTTCCCGCATTTATTTAATAGGAAACTAATCAACCGTACTCAACCATTTACCCGATCTGATGTTTTACCAACCTGACAGAATGAAACCGAAAGACAGAACAACCTTTTTCGAATGGTACGAGACTAATTACCGACAACGATTCGATTTTCAAAAAGAATTATTAAGTTACTGCCGCTCCGACGTGGATATATTGAAATAGCCTGATTAACGTTCAGACGGCTGTTCCTGGAAATGATATCCACCGACGGACAGGAAGGAATAGATCCATTCCAACAATGCATCACGATAGCATCAGCATACAACTTGGTATTCAGACAGAAATTTCTCCAACCAGATACCATCGGTATCATTCCAGCTCAAGGATACCGTCCAGAGGAAAAACATTCCGTAAAAGCAAAGCAATGGCTCAAATACCTATCGGCAACAGAAGGAATCAACATACAACATGCAAGAAATGGAGGGGAAAAACAAATCGGACCCTATAAAGTGGACGGATACTACGAGAACAAAAACTGGAAATACGTATTGGAGTTTAACGTAAATTTCTGGCACGGCTGTTTACATTGTTATAGTGCTGACACAGTCAATCCAGTCAATGGCATAACCATGAGTGATCTTCATCAGCGCAATTTGGAGAAGAAACGTTACTTGGAAGAGCAAGGTTATATCTATATTGGTAAATGGGAATGCTAGTTTGACAAAGAGGTTTGGGAAAACGAAAGCTTAGAACTTTATCCAACAAACCGAGATGATCACTCCTTTGGAGCCTAGAGACGCCTTTTATGGTGGACGTACCGAAGCATTTAAACTGTATGAACAGGACCAGGACATGTCGTATGCAGACGTCACCTCGTTGTATCCCTACATCAACAAGACCGGCAAACTCCCCGTGGGACATCCTGAGATCATCACAGAAAACTTCACTGACGTTCAACAGTACGAAGGATTCATCCAATGTAAAGTACTGCCACCTAGAGGACTCTACATTCCAGTGCTCCCGTCGAAAATCAATAACAAGTTATTATTTACTTTATGTAAAACTTGTGCCGAAACACATCAACAGACGTCGTGCCAACATACCGACGAGCAGCGAGCACTGACCGCAACTTGGGTGGTAGAGGAAGTCAAGAAAGCGTTGGAACATGGATATAAAATTCAACAGATATATGAAGTGTGGCACTTTGACACGGAACAATTCGACCCAACAACAAAGACAGGAGGACTTTTCACCGAATACGTGAATATCTTTCTGAATATGAAGCAGGAAGCGAGTGGGTGGCCAGAATGGTGTCAAACTGAAGAGAATAAATGGAGGTACATCAGAAAGTACCATGAAAAGGAGGGTATTCTTCTCGAGTACGATAAAATCCAAAGAAATCCAGGGTTACGAGCTTTAGCATAGTTGATGTTGAACAGCTTTTGGGGAAAATTCGATCAAAGATCTAACCTACCTCAAATCAAATACGTGTGGGATCCTACAGCATACTTCGACATGTTAACCAGCGATCAGATTCTCCTCGTGGGTATCTATTTCGTCAGCGAAGAGATGTTGGAAATGAGATATCTGTATAAAGACGAGTTTGTAGAGGAATCCGGACGTACTATCGTAGTCATTGCCGCTTACACAACTGCCCAAGCAAGACTGAAGTTGTACAGTTATTTGGAGAAGTTGAATACCCGTGCCCTATATGCTGACACCGATTCCATCGTTTATACATCTCAACCTGGGAAATGGAGACCCCAATTGGGAGATTACCTTGGAGACCTTACGAACGAAGTACCAAACAACAAAATTACAGAGTTCGTGACTGGAGGACCGAAAAACTATGCCTACAAATTGGAAAAATCTGACAAGGACAGAAATATAACCACATGTAAAATACAAGGAATGTCACTCAACTACAGAAATGCTTTAATGATCAACTTCGATACGATAAAACATATGAGCACTAACAACAGAAACGACGTGAAGACCGTAACAGATGATTTCGAAATAAAGAGGGACCAAAACAGGTTACTGACAAAGATTATAGGATCGTGTTCGATAAAAGGGTCGCCATGGATGATTTAAGCACAAGACCTTATGTCTTTTAAATTGTACATGCAGCATGTGGATGGCTCACCGACCCATGGCTGTTTTATGACGGAGAAAATAAAATACGTATACTTGTAATTAGTTGATTATTTAATTAGTATAAGAAAGGAAACTCCCTCAGAGAAACAAAGAAAAACGATAATGGAGATGTACATATACAGAAACAAAAGGAAGTTGGAGTTACGGATGGGGAAATGACCAGAACAAAACAAGGCAGAACAGAACAAGGAAATAAATCGCTAGAAACACAAAGGTTTGGGGTTAATTGTAGAGTACAAACAATGGAGGCGACTAAAACAATAGAAAAGCACGTCCAAGCTTAGGTAATACATTTAAAGAGCTTCCGGAGTAATTTGGAACAACACAAAAATGAAGATAATGAGATACCCAAACATAGTAGGTTAGGGTTAGTTTTTACGTATAATTAGGTGGGTTAGTTAAGGTTACGAAAGAGTACGTTAGGGATTATAAGTTTAATAGATGACTAAATATCTTCCAGCGTCCCACCACTTTCACACCGCTACACTACCTTTGCGGTGCTCTACGTTCAAAACGCTGGAAGACAGGACTGAAGACATTATACGAAATGAGAGGGATATCTGGGAAGGGGTAGGGCTTTCAGTGTAAAACCTAAATACACATACATTTAAGGAACGGGTTAAAATATCCATGTCTGTATACAAATAAACGGAATAACAGTTATTACGAATATCGCTAAGATCATATTAACATGAGAATTATGTCGGATAATTGACTAATCAAGGCAATCGATAATTTCGGAGGGAAGTTTGGAGGGAACTTTAACATTGTCCTTATGGCCCCAAGGTGACGTGATACACTACTTTAATCAATTCAAAAAAGGTATTGAGATGTTTGCTAGTTTGGTACAATTTATATTGCATCTGACTTGTGAAAATCGTAACCAAAGACCTCGGAATCATGTGCGTAATGTATATAAATTCGTACCGATCTTCTTCGGCCGTTCTCAATTTAGTTTGAGCAGTTTAGGGTCTTGTAGGAGGTTTTTATGGGGGTTTATAATAAAGGAAGATCTAGTTGAATGTTTGCCTAATTTTTGCATTAAATTCTTTCCCTTTTCAAGAAAAGATAGTTTCAATCCCAGAGCGCTCACCTTCTGGAAACGCAAATTTTGGACATAGTCCTGATAGATGCATTTTAATTGGTGGTAAAATTTACAAACTTGCCATATTGGTAATATTTTCATATTCGTAAAGACATTATTTTTATCAACTGACCCAAAAAATCAGCGTCAGTTATTGCCATCACTTGGACTCCGTAATCTGTTTTCCGGTGTTAACTTTTGATATTTTCATCATCTCTGACTGAACCACTGATAAAAATTCAAAAAAAAAACTTCACAGGTGTCTCTAACAAAACTGCAGATTTCTTTCCGATCCTAGAAAAAAATAGGCCGTGGCTATTCTTCCGGCTAGCCGGAAAAATAGGCAAAAATGTCTTTTCTTCCGGCCAAAAATAAAGTACACAGATTATTCGATTTAAACAAAAACACATATAGTTTTCCCTTTCAAAAAATCCATTCATCCTATTTATTTACCATTACTTGGTTTTCCTTTTGATAATGATAATTTTTGCGATATTAATTCTTATCTGAATTTCAATGGCGGAAAAATAGACATTTTTGTCTATTTTTCCGGATAGCCGAACAAATAGTAAAATTTGTCTATTTTTCCGGCCATAAATGATACATACTGCAACAAATAATTTTCGCATTTATCAATATCTAACGGCTTTATAATAGTTAAAACTAACTTTTATTTCACAGAAATTGCTAATAAACAGGTTATATTATATGTTATTTATTCAAATGTTACAAATTATCAAAAACTTTTATCACTGTCAACTGTCCTATTGCCATTTTCCCCCCGGAAAAATGGGCATGTGCCAGTTTTTCCCCCCGGAAAAATAGGCACATGCCAGTTTTCCCCCCATAAGTTCAAGGGGGAAAAT
>MJUU01042126.1:24744-56085 GCA_002080025.1 Modiolus philippinarum | reverse complement strand
CCCCCCCCCCCCCCCCATGCCAATTTTTCCCCTATTAACTGAACGTCATCGTAACCGAACGTCATCGATAGATGTAATATTATTGATTTTTGTTTAGTTCTGATCATGAATAATTTGGCTTTACTGTTTGGGACATTTGGGTGTTGTTTGCTTCCAATCATACATAATCCCTTTCATTTATGGGTTTCCACTTATTTTGATTCGATCTGTACTGATGAATCATAAATCGTCGAAATGGCTATATGCAGAAACTAAATTAACAATATGTTTTGTTTTATCTTATGTTAATATGTTTTATCTAGACCTATACTAGACTGAAAATTAAAAACGAGATTACAAAAAATAAATAAAATAAAATAAGGAAAAAACAATTCTCATCAAGATAATTGTAAGGAATCTTGGCAAAGTAGTTCGGAAGATGTAAATAATATGTTGTTGTTAACAGATGGACATGAACATCCTTGTGTTATTGTGTCCTGTTGAAAGTAAGAAAGTGAAGGTGGCCAGACAAATCTAAAATCTGATCAGGCAAATAAGAAAAAGTTGTAAAACCCAAGATAAATTCATAGGACCTTCTGTTTCAGCAGATAGAGCAGATGTCAATTTTACCTGACATACGGTCCTGTAAGCTTAAAATTTGCCAGATCGACTGAAGCTTTGCTTGATTTGTACTTTGGTCAGGCAGAACTCGATATACATGGGTGGCATAATTTAAAATCGAAATTAATGGAGAAAAAAATCAAAGATATCATCTGAAAGCACTTGGGAAAGCATAGTCTTTGAATCCCGAAGTTTTACAAATTTAAGAACCTCTTACTGATGAATTAGCCATCTTAATATACTCTACTTGACGAAAAACACACAGGGGAAAATATTATTGGCCCAGTTTTTTTTCCCAAGGGGAAAAATAGGCACGTGCTAGTTTTTTCCGGGGGGAAAATGGCAATACGTATACGTATTAGCATTTTCCCGGGGGAAAAATGGCAATACGTATACGTATTAGCATTTTTCCGGGGGAAAAATGGCAATACGTATACGTATTAGCATTTTTCCGGGGGAGAGGAATGTAAATGATCTCATTTTTCTCCCAGGGACGTTCCAGTTTTTCCCCGGGGGAAAATCTAGCATGGGGGCAAAATGGCAATATAACAGCGGAAGAATAGACTTTTTTTTGTCTATTCTATTGGCTAGCCACTTTGTAAAAAAATGTGGCTGCCAGCGAGGGACATATTTCAACAATGGACTCTATGTGAAATTTAGTATTTTCAAATCGGTTCTGAAACTATTCAACCAAATTTACATCTAAACTGTACTTAATGATTTATGGTATGGAACTCCTTTCACATTAGATTGCTAGTTTTACTGGTATTCAATAAAAAAAACATGCCCGCAAGCGCGGAACATACTTAAACTTTAGACTTATGGTGAAAATCATATTTTGGTTATTTGCTTTGAAACCATATGCATTCAAGTAAGTTTTAGCTAAGAATCAAATTGTACTCGGATTATGAATGTTCAGCTTCAGTTCTAATTTGATATTACTTGACAATATGTAATATGCATAAGGATGGGAGTTGACCATTATTTTTTTTAAATTTATTAGACATGTACTGAATCACAGAAAAATAGAAATGCGTTAATCATTTGCATGCAGGCATTGCTTAGAAGCAATTTTCGGGTGGGTGATACAGGCTGCGTCTCTGGGCCTTTCGTTTGTATATTGGACAAACTAAGGAACTCACCTTAAACAAAGATGTCTTAATATTGTTTTGAATGCACGGTTCTTGAGAGTCGATGTAGATATAAATCGTAACAGAATCTTTGGCTGGGCTGTCTCTTTGACATTGTTTTAATTCGAAAGACCCACTCTTTGAACGGAAAACAGAATTTGTACATTTTTTCTTAGTCCGTGAAACCCGTGAATTTTTAATATCAAAAAAGGAAATTATTAAAAACTTGAGTTTTGTTTGTGTTTGTCATCACTTTGACAACTTTTTAGAACAAAAAATGCATACTTTTATGACTTCTGGTACTTAAACTATAGATAGAACTATGTTTTATTTAAAAGGCGCAAAATTAATTTGGATTATATCACAGAAAAGGTAGTTCCAGACATTCATATATTGTCAAATGCATCTCGACTATCATTTTGGTCTTTTGTAGAACAACCAGCACACACATTCCTGATTTACTTCATTAGTCATTACCCCAGAAATAATACAAGAAAAAAAATGTTGAAATCAATCTTAACTCGAATCTTAAGCTAACTCGATACGTAACTCGAATCTGGTACTAGAAAAACAACAATTCGAGTTGAATCTAACTCGACTTTTTAAGTCGAACTGTAACTCGAACTTTAACGCGAACTGTAACTCGAACTCGAAGTTTAATTCGAACTGTAACTCGAACTTTAACTCTAACTCGAAATCGAACTCGATGGTTATCCACACCTCTTAAATAGACCTTAAACTGATAAAGCGGATACTTCATGTGGAAATCTGACGAAGAAGATCGTGGTGTGCCTTGTAAACTACTTTTGAAACTCCTCTTTTATTTCCGCGATTACAACTTCCTAGTTATGAAAACTGGAAAGTATTTTACCTTGTTGATAGAGTTTAGATAGTTTTATTATGATATTTCCTATTTTATCGAGATATTAGCGATTTATTTTTGTGGAGTGGAAGTTTTATCGAAGTCTCGATGGCGGCGTGATTTCACGAGAATTCGTTATGTTGCCAATCTCTTTAATTATAGACCTTTTTATTCACGAATTCATGGGTGCCGCCATTGCCGACTTCCGAATGAACTTGTTACCGGAAGGGTGTAACGTTCGTAACACCTCGGCGTTTGTCGATCTATCGGTATAAGGTTTAATGATACAGGTGTCATACTTCTACCGTTAATAACAAAAAATTTGAAAAAATATTAATTTCACCTTTTTAATCACCCATAAAAAGTTTGTGACGGAAAAAATATTTTTCTACACTTTTACAGAGAATCTTTTGAACATTTTTGCAGTTCAGAATTGCAATAAACTTTTCATCTACATTTAATGTATTAAAAGTTTCTATATATTGAGCACATTCTAGAAATAAATTAAATCTAATGTCAGAATATAACGGACAGCTCATGAATAAGGAAGTGTTTCTCAGTCTCTATTTCACGAAGTTCACAGTAGTAGTACCCCGTAGGCCCTCAACCTCTGATTGGTTGACAGAATCACGTGACTACTCCCATCAATCACCTGTCATGTAATAATGACCTCAAACAATGAATTATGTAAATCAGTCATAAACTTGTCAAAAATGATTGACAGATCAAAGAGCGAAAAAATAAGTACTGTAATAAAACCCCATACTTCCCATACATCAATATCAAGAAACAACGTGAGGAATTTACCTTATTTTTATGAAAAATAAACCTGTCAAGAATGATTGACAGATCAAACACGGAAAAAGTAAGTACCAAAATAAAATTTCATAAAACCCATACATCAATGCCAGAAAAGAACCACAATGTCACACAAAAAATCTCCTTCATTGATTATTCAAATACATAAAACAAACGTTTACCAAGTTTGGTCAATCTTAAAATCATGTCATACCGATAAATCAATGTCAAAGAACGATATTTGTGTGGTATATAAAGTAAACAAAATCGAAAATCGGTGTGTTGAATTTACTGACAGCTGTGTTTTACAATTTAACAGTGATCAAAACGAGATTTTCCTATGGAACCAGACAAAAGCAAACAACAAAAAGGTAAGTTATTTAATGTAATCTAGCAAAAACCACAGTATTTCAGGTAATGAAATAGTTATTACACAGCAGATAACGTAAGATTCTGATAATGTTTATGAATAACGATCACGCATAATTGATTAATGATGAGGATTGATGGAATGATTACCGACAGTAATGATAGGATTAATTACAAAAAAGTTTTCGGATTATTATATTATCGCCTAGATTAAGGGTTTAAAGAAAAGATTATCGGATCAAAAGTAGGGACAAACGGAAAAACGATTTAGATTATCGTTTGGATAATCGGGTTAACAATAAGGTATAACGGATTAAAGAAATGGATTATCGGAATAACGATTTGGATAATCGGATTAATGATTGGGATTAACGGATTAAAGATTATAGGATTATAGGATTAACGATTTGGATGATCGTTTTGATAATCTGATTAACGATTAAGATTAATGGGTTACGGATCGGATTAACGGATTAACGATTTGGATTATCGGATTAATGATTGGGATTAAAGGATTTAAGATCGGGATTATCGGATTATCGGATAAACGATTTGGATTATCGTTTGGATTATCGGATTAAGGATTGGGATTATCGGATTAACGATTTGATTATTGGATTATTGGATTAAAGGTTGGATTATGGGATTAAGGATTGGGATTATCGGATTCACGATTTTTATTATCGGATTAAAGGTTGGGATTATCGGATTAAGGATTTGGATTATCGGATTAACGATTTGATTATTGGATTAAAGGTTGGATTATCGCATTAAGGATTGGGATTATCATATTTACGATTGGGATTAACGAAGTTAGGATCAGCTCTGAGATGAAGAATAAATTGTTTATAAATAGAACTATAAATTTATTTGTTTAATCCCGTTTTGTTAAAAAAAAAATAAAATACTAAGACAAACATACAAAAAAAAATCCGAGGACATCTGTTACATGTGGTCACCTGAACCTTACATCATTTTCTACCTAAATATTTAGCATATTTCCTCTATATGATTTTATGAATTACAATTTGCTCCCGGCAGTACACGAAATTTATTCATATTTTGTATTGTAACATGCATATAAGAAATGAGGTCACCTAAGTTTATTCAACCAACTTTTATTTACTATTTAAAATTATTTGATATCCCAATTACGACGTAGAAATTGATTTGCAAATTAAAAACTGTATAATGAAATACTCAAATGTTTTAATAGACTCATTAATTTTACATGTAGACTATAAAAACCGTCAGTCTTAGATTCTGTTTGATTGTAATGTAAGTGAAATGTATATTTTCTTAACAGTAAAAAAAATAATAGGAAAATGGGTTATAATTATCTTATTGAAATATAAACCATTAATCAAATTTTTTTAGCAAACCAAAAAGAAAGAAAATGTACGTTTTAAAACATTAATCAAATTTTTTTAGCAAACCAAAAAGAAAGAAAATGTACGTTTTGAAACATACCTGAACGCATCTTATTACCGACATCAAATAGTCAGCACTGTCTCGCCAGGTGATGTGTAGTAAACATTGAATCAGATAAAAAATAATTTATGCAGTACACATTTTATGAATGACAATTTTTCCGAGGCAATACCGGTACACGAAATGTATTCATATTTTGTATTGTAACTTTTATATCAGAAACCTAAATATTCAACAAACTTAATAAACTATTTTAAAAATCAATACAATCAGTAAAAAGTTAAATTAAGCATAAACGAAATTATGCAAGCCTACCAATATGTCCGTATAGAAGCGAAAATTCTTCCAACATATGATATCTTTGTTTTATTCCGAAGGCCAAATAATATTCTTAATCAAAACTGCCACTGGGTAATATTTCTCATATTGTTAAATAACTTTTAAATCTGTCCCGCTAAATATACTGTTTTCCATTACTTAGGGCACTATTTCATGACAAATACTATCTAATGCTAAACATATTCATCACTATGCAAGCTAATCTAAATTCAACTATTTAACACAAATTAACAAACGGTTTATCTTTTTCCCTCAATTACATATAATTTGCCGTTAACATTCATTCTATCTTATTTCTCTTTACAGATATGGATTCCTTTTTTAAAGATATTATTGATACCTACACCAACTCAAGCGAGTTGAAAGAATTTGCTGTCTCGTGGGGGTTAGACAAAGAGCCATATGTTAAGGAGAGATTATTTCACTCAGAATGCAGAGAACTTTTTGCGCTTATTGAACAAGACATGACTATACCATCACCCGAATCACAGGACGAAAAAATGATTGACGAAAACAGTCTATCAAACGATCCAAGTATTTTAGGTTCTGACGAAAGTGTACAAGATATCCCTAATCACCTAGAGATGAAGGAGCCATCACAACCGAAATACTTTAGACCGTGGGAAAATATAAACAGCGACCTAAATGTAAGAGAACCATCACCACAACCAGGACCCTCAGGAATAAACCAGATAGGTTGTGGAATTGATGCACAATTACCATACATCTTCCGTAAAAGAAACGAAAAGATATTCGCTAAAACTAAAGCAAAAGACACAGTTTACGAATTACATCTAGACGACCAACTGCGAGGCAAGAAACTCAAAGATTCATACGACAGTTTATATGATGTTCGACAACGTTCTTGATGAAGTTCGAGCAAACGGATCGGACTTGGGAAGAATTGTTTTACAAAACAACGGCTTAAAGAACCCTATCGTTATTCCCTTACAAAAATGGGAAAACCTGAGTGCCGAAACAGTCATGGGTGGTATATCCAAAGTTTTGAACAGCAATGAGGAATTGGTCGTTGACGATAACACGACAATATCTATTGGATCCATTACAATACCCAAAGGCTCAGGGGAGGTCTACAGATTACATCGTTGTTTGGTCACGGAAATTCTTTATCAAGAAAAAGGTCAATATTTGAGGTCCCCGAAAACGGAATGTGTCTACCCATTGCAATAGGGTTATGCTATCTGAAAACATGCAAAAAAGTTAAACACTCGGAATGGAAACAACTAACAATACAAGATGTTAATTTTACAGAGATAGAAAAAGCGATCAAGTACAAAACGTGCTCCCAGTCATATTATAATAATGTGTTGACTAAAAAACGAGGGAAAATGCGTAAAGAAATGGCCGAAGCATTGTCAAGAGTGGCAAATGTTCCTGTCACTGATACTATGTCACTGAATGATATTTCTTCCTTTGAAGAAGTATTAGACGTCAACGTCAACGTGGTTTCCTAAAAACTTGGAAACAAATTCATAAGGGTCATGGACAATCCCGATCGAACCAACCTTTTCATATACTTGGTAGAATCTGATAACGTGGAACATTTTCACCGCATCCCTTCTATAGCTGGATTCTTCGGAGCCAGCTATTTTTGCGAGTCCTGTCTTAAATCATACAGTAAAGCAACACACCATTCTTGCGAATCAACATGTGACACTTGCGGAAGTAACGATTGCACCACTAAAGAACTTATGTCTTGCCGATCTTGTCATCGTGAATGTCGATCATATGAATGTTTTATTCGCCACCGGCAAATAACTACATCGAAAAGAACACCACACCCTCACGTTGTAATACAACATTCCAATATCGTACCTGCAAGAAAGTTATGAATTATGATTCTAGAGGTCCTGCAGAACATGTTTGTGGGGAATGGAAATGTTACCACAGGACGAACACAAATGAATCATCAAACAAAAAATTAATTTTTTATGACTTTGAAACCAGGCAGGACGAAATCATGCAATGTCAAGAAGGATACAATAGCCCAAATACCAGATGTAACGATTGCTCCAACATGACCGAACCTTGTAACCAGTGTAGAACCTGCTTACATTGTCGCCAGTCATGGTGTGGACTTAATCAACATGTTGTAAACTTTGCTGTACTTCAAACATCGTGCAAGTTTTGTCAAGATAAAGAACTCAATCCTAAGTCAAAATGTGAAATTTGCGGTAACAGATGTAGCATTTGTTCAAAGAAAGACAAAAGAAAGCAGTACATTTATCCACCGTGTATTCAATCATGTGGATTTATAGAGCACATTTTTAGAGGTGACCATGCAGCATCACAGTTTTGTTCTCATATTTTAAGTGAAGAATATAAAGAATCAATACTGATTGCCCACAATGCTAAATCTTTCGATCTATACCCTATTTTAGAAATACTCATCGACAAGCATGCAATTCGTCCTGATAAAATCATATACAACGGTACTAAAGTGATGTATATGTGTGGCAGAGTGTTATTTATGATATTTATTTATGTAGTTACAATAATTAATATCAGTTAGTTAATATATTTTATTTAATATATTTTATGAGTTCATCATTTTTCTTCTCTTTCTTTTCATTGGCTCTTATTTCTTATATTTATGCTTGATAGACCGTAAGGTCATGTGTCTTCAATTCCTACATTTCATTGGTTTAGTTTTGAGCAGCCACACTTTGAATTTTGATCTTTGAGGGACATACTGGTCAGAGAAATATCTCAGTGAAATTTACATTTTGACAATTATACAATTTACAGTTTCTGGATAATTATTCTATACTAAACAGGTCAGTTACTAATATTTCTTATTCCTAACAGTTGCACATTATTCCTTTTTGATTGAATCTGAGTGAAAACGTATTTTTTGAGTGAATCAGAGTGAAATGGAGTAAATGACTGAAACTACTATTTTATTTTAATCAGCTATATCATGGGTTCATATATGGAGTAGAATACGATTTTAATATATTATAATGTTCAAGAATTGAACATAATATCAGTATGAAGTATTATTTTTAAATATCGGTCCTGTTGATGTATTTGCTGTATATTATGTATTTTTATTATTATCCTATTGATTCCTTAAATTTGTGAGGGTAATTTTTATATTTTGTACAGGACCAGAATGAATTTGTATGTTAGAAGTACTCCTACAATTGTATACTAGGATTTACTAGTTGGTAGAAGAATCCATGTCGGGCGGATGTACTATTTACATGGTAAGATCAGTGTATTGAATGTATTTTTCGTTCAGTGTATTGTTCTGTCCGTCATGTTATTTTTAGTTCAATCAATGTTTTGTTTGTGTCTTGTCAATTGTGTTAACCTGTGTTTATGTTTAATGTGATTACTTTAAACAGCGTATACATTGTAAATTACCGATAACCGATGTATTCAGGTTTACCATTATTCAATGGAATAATACTGACGTTTATGAAATTATCTATAAGAATATTAGCTTGGTGAAGAATTGAGTAAAATATATGATATTCTGGTAAATGTACATGAGAAAACTATTTTTGTAACATTGGTTTTGTTCGTATTGAAAACAACCGTATTTACCTTATATTTTAGTAAGGAATAGTCATTTAGATAAATTTGAGTTATTGCCCTTTGTACACTTTTGAAACCGTGTATTTATTATTGATATTTGTGTACTTTCAGTGCTTTAACTAATTGTTGTTAATAAACCTACGAACCCTAGCAGTGTGATTTATTGATGCCCTACGACACCCGGCTACATATGCACGTAGCGAAGCAGCTAAATCTTACATTTCTTGACTCGCTTAATTTCATACCTATGAAATTGTCAGATATACCAAAAACCTTTGGGTTAGAAGAATTGTCAAAAGGTTATTTTCCCCATAATTTTAACAGAAAAGAAAACCAGAGTTTCAGAGGACCTTATCCTGCGTCTCACTACTATGGCTGTGATCACATGTCTACAAGGGAAAGAGACAATTTCAAAGCATGGCACGAGTCAAAAGATGGTGAAATATTCGATTTCCAAGATGAAATGTTGAGATATTGTCATTCTGACGTTGACATCTTACGAAGAGGATGTTTGCGCTTTCGTGACATTATGATGGAAGCAACAAAAGGAGTGGATCCATTTGATTACGTCACCATAGCTGGGGCTTGCATGGGTATCTTTAAAACACTGTTTCTCAAGGAGGAATACGAAACCGAAATCACAGATGACCGTAATAATCAAACTATATGGCTTCCAGAAAGAATGGTGGAAAACGACCGCCAAGTATTATACGATAATTGTTGGACATCATTGTCAGAATTAAGCAACATAAACATCTCTCCTGGAAAACGGAGATTCGTAAAAAGCCCGATCGGCATGGTACCTCCAGATGGTTATTCCAACCGTGACAACTACAGTAAATCTTCCATCCAATGGTTAGAGTGGTTGATGAAACAAAAAGGCATACATATTACACATGCTTTAAAACTGTGTACGAATATCAAGGATGTGTATATAATGGTTGTCAAAAATGTTACCCACACGACCGAAGAACCACGTCACACCCAACAACATTGCAATCTTTGGAAGAACTTTATACAGTCACAAAGAAAAGAGAAAATCAGATCAAATCGTTAGGTTATAAATTCGTGGAAATCTGGGAACACGAGTTCCGACAACAACTGGAACAAGATACGGAGATGAAACTTTTTGTCGAGGCCCTCGATGTACAAGACAGGTTAAATCCTAGAGATAGTTTTTTGGTGGAAGAACAAACGCCATCAGACTTCATCATAAAGTACAGAAAGAAGATGAAAAAATCGAATATTATGATTTCACAAGCTTATACCCTTGGACTAATAAGTACTGTAAGTACCCCGTAGGTCATCCAACCATCATCACTGGAGCTTTCAAGGACATGAAAAACTATTTTGGAATAGCTAAAGTCAAAATTCTTCCTCCTAGAGGTTTATTTCACCCTGTTCTACCTTATACATCGAATGGTAAGCTCACTTTTCCGCTCTGCCGAACGTGCGCGGATCAAGAGTCGCAAAATCCTTGTAACTGCAATGAGGAGAAAAGATCGATTATTGGAACCTAGGAGACTCCAGAAATAACAAAAGCTATCGAAAAGGGTTATCGAATTGTGAAAATCTATGAAATATATCATTTTGAGGAGTCGACGCAGTATGACAGAAACACTGGACAAGGTGGTCTTTTTGCTAGCTATGTAAATACATTTCTGAAAATAAAGCAAGAAGCCTCTGGCTGGCCTGAAGGATGTGTTTCGGAGGAAGACAAGTGGGAATACATGAAACAATACGAGGAAAAAGAAGGCATTCGTTTGGAATACAACAACATAAAGAAAAACCCCAGACTGCGCAGTTTCGCCAAATTATGTTTAAATAGTTTTTGGGGGAAGTTCGGACAACGTCTTGGAATGAAACAATCTCAATTTATTCACGAGTCAGAAGCACACGTCTTTTTCCAATTGTTAACAGACCCAAGAAAATCTGTGCACGATTTCCATATTCTAACACCAGAAATAATACAGTTAGAATGGTCCGATGATCCGTTATTTCTTCCAATAGACACAAAAACAAACATTTTTATAGCAAGTTTTACCACCATGTGGGCAAGACTACGTCTATATTCCGTTCTAGAAAAGGTCGGGGAGGACTGTCTTTATATGGATACGGACTCTGTTATCTTCGTAGATAAGGATGGTGATCATATCAAAAAATTACCAGTCGGCAATTATCTTGGTGAACTCACCAACGAGATAACACCAATTCAGAAACACATAGTTGAGTATGTATCAGGGGGACCGAAGAACTATGCCTACAGAACCGTAGACGGTACTGAGGTGTGTAAGGTGCGCGGTTTTACCCTAAACTATACCAATAGTCAATTGGTTAATTTTGATGCGGTCAAAGACTTGGTGCTAAACAAAGCAAAACAATGTATCACTCTCACTTATCCTACAAAGATATCAAGACATGCAAGGAAGAGGAAACTCGTAAACAAGAAGGAGGACGAGGGCTATAAAATCGTCTACACAAAGAGGGTAGTTTTTTCCAAATTTATAGACATATCCCTATGGCTATTGAAAAAGAAATTCTAAAGACAATTTCTCATTTATTATTTATTTATTTATATATTTGTTTACATAAATATTGTATTTAACAATAATAAATTGTTAATATGGAATCCAACGAAATTGTTTTTGCTTTTTGCCTGGAGGTCCGCTTTTGGTCTTTCCTTTCACGTAGCCAAGACCCATTTGTTTAGGAGGTCTCTCCATTTTGACGGCAATGAATCTCGTAGGTGTATGCATTTCTTGTAGTACTCCCTTGAATCGTTCGTAACCGATCGGTTCACGTTTGGATAAACCACTAACTGCATGTTTTATCAAGTCTACCAAATGACTACCAAGAATTTGTGCTCCTTTAACTGCAATCTCTCCATGTTCGTTCCAATTCAAAAGAGGTCCCTTCCGGTCTCTTAGATAGTTCCATAGCCCGAGTGCTTTGTTAAAGTCTTTTTGGTACGACATACTTTAAAACGTTTTCTAATTGCTCGTCAGATGGCACTTCTTGAGACCATAACACATTGCGTGATTCCTCTTCAACAGGTTGGCATTTTTTGGTCAAGATTTCATATTTAGCTTTAGGTATTAAGATCAGTTCCTTAGCCATCTAGTAACGGTAGTGCTGGTTTAATCAATAACGGTACGACTGCGTGAAACTTGAGTAACGCTTTTCTCTTTCTAGGTTTATTGATCTTTCGACTGGCCAAAGTGCGTATGACTTCTTTGTAACGTCTCAGTTTCTTTTTATACGATTCAGTGATGGGTACGTTTCCTTGTAATATGTTTAAAGCTATTTGAGATAAAGCCCGTATCTGGTCTTCTGTAATATATTGTATGAGCGATTTTCTCTGTCGCGGAGGGCAGCTGTACAACAGTCTTAAAAATGCCCCCTGTCTCGACAGTGTGCTGCTCATGTTTCGACTGACAATACAAAAAAATGTACACCTCTTTTTATACCCTTGGAGCATACACAACTGTGTCTTCACCCGGGAAAATATTTGTGCGCAATTGATATTTTTTGTCTGAAAATGGCGATAAACTTACAAGAAGGTAGCTGTGTTGTCTGGAAGACAAGGCTTTGTCGTAACAAGCTTTGAGATAGGCGGTTTGCCTGGGTAAGATCTGAGAAGCAAAAGATAATATCTGTCTTTGATCGCGATCGTTACGAAATAAAACTACATAGGCACAGTTAAGTGAGATGGTCTTGGCATATTTGCCAGGTGGATATAGATTCTGTGTCAGGAAGAACACGCTCACGTTTCGATGGTGAGACGTAACGGTAAATAGTTGTACGCACTCTTCCGATCCAGTTATCTGCAACATGAGATCATCCAACACTAGGACTACGTGATCTTGACCTTCGGAAAAATCCTCTATTTCTTCCCTGGAAGGTAGTCCTCTGTAAAACGTGATGTTAGGTATGGTTGCTCTCGTGTCATCGAAAAGGGACTGGTACTCTGAATAAGCATAAACAATCTTTGTGGGAGGGACCGTAAACATCCCTGCAGCATTTTCTAGAATTTTCTTCGTAAAAAACGCTTTTCCAGAATTCGAACATCCAGATATTGATACAGTACTCGGTGTATGGAAAGGTAACAGACTCTCTCTCTCCCACCAGTTAGGCGATTCATCATCTGCATCGCCGCTAAGTAGCGGCACGAGGTTAGATCGTTGCTCTAACACCGGCGCGAACTCAGATCGCGGGCCGGGGCCTGCAGCCGCAATCACTGAAGGCGTCGTCGTCATTGTTTGGATAGAATGACTAAACAATTCTTGAAATCTCTATTTATATAGGCAGAAAAATGAGGAACAAAGTATTATGAAATATTTAATTTTATTGAGAAACAAAATTGTACACTATACAATCGTTTACAGATAAATTGGTCAAATCAAATAATGTCTTGAAGTCGTTAAGTGGCATGGACATACATAGATAAGAAAACAGGAAAGCAACAACAAAGAGGCCACAAAATGTGGAAGAATATGATTGGATCTGTACGTTGAAATAATCGTAACGTTCTACGTTTTCATCCATGAAGCTAGCCAATTCCTTTTCGGGTGCACGTCCAAAGCTGTCAAAAAATACTCCATGACGTGAACTGTTTAAGATGATTGCCACCCAATGTTCTCCCGGTCGGTGAGAAACGTCCGTATTGACCACGTACACACGCGGAAACGTCACATCTGTGGGTAAAGTATCTCTGGAAAAAAACACCTCTGAAATAACGTCTCATGCAAGGATTCATAAATACGATACTGTCAATCTGGCGCCCGTTAATTCTCCTGCGTAGCGAACTTGTCTTCCGTTGTCGATTTCCAAGAGGTCGGAATATTCTGCGTAGGCGATGCAAGTGACGGTCTCAGGTAATCCAGTTCCAAATTTCATTTCTAGTCTAACGTTTCCGTGTCGCACGAGATTTATATAGTCCTGATCCAGACAGGTCGGATCTAGCGGAAAGGCGTAGAGAGTATATCCATTACCAAAATCATTCCTGTTGATGTTAAGTCCCGAGTCGCTGTTGATTTTTTCACAAGCTTCAAAGAGGTTGAGATATGCCGTGGCATATTTTCCGTTAACTCCGAAATCCATCTTCAACGGTCTGACAGGAACGCTTTCTCCATTGACAAACAATCCCACGTCTGTTGCAGAGTAGTGTTTAAAATTCAACGGGTTGCCTCCATAATCACCGTTTCCACTCTTCTTGGGTATTAAGCCGACCACGATGAGTGAGGGTCTTCTCGGGAACATGTTGTCCCATATGAATTCTCCAGAGTCTTTTGCAAGGGTGTTTTTTTTTTATTTCTGTGCGACGTACAAAGTACTTCACGGGTTCCTTTTCGATCTGTTTGACATGGTTAACAACAACACCAGAGTCCACTTTCACTTTACAGGTCTTGAACGTGGCGTCCAAGATTTTCAACTTGTAATCGGGACTTCCTTCTCCAGACATCAAAACGAAAGGATTGCTGGAACGGTATAATTTGATGTATAAATCAACTCCTTGGATGAGATATTTGTCTATATGAAACACGTCTTCTATCAGTGGTCCTTCTAATTCAAATTCACGACTCAGCTTGGTATACTCGTAACGGTTCACAAATCCGGAATTAAGTGTGGTTGATTCCATCGAATCCTCGTCTTTAAAAAACACTCTGTAACTGAGAATTTTGTTCGTCAGAACCACTCGACAACACCGTTTTCAGATAAGCTTTCCAGGGATAATGAGACGAGTTTAACGACACCAATTTATTGTTCATGTACACATCTACCTGTGACCACATAGTCTGCAACGGAAGGTTGATAATTCCGGTCTTTTCTTGTGCTTTTAAATCCGATCCATCAGCCTTGACGATCTTGGCTCGAACGTAAATTCTACTGCGTTTCAAATCTATGTACTCCGAACCTTGCCCAGAAATAGCAAATTCAATGGCGGACGAATCTGTAAAATTAGCCAATGGTCTAGTTTCGTCGAAATGTATTTTTTCGATAGAGAGCTGGTTTAGAGGTGTTGTGAAAAGAGATAACTGTTGAGGTAAGGCAAAGTCTCTGTCCGTTTTACTCAGATATGCCATTATTTCTTTTTCTTTTTCTTTAACGGTTCTTCGTCGTCGAAAACGTCTTTTGTTCTGTTCTTGCTAACAGACGGTGGCAAAATGGAGTGTTTGGTATTTTTACCTGTATTTATACTCTTTGGATCCACGTGCGGACTGTTTTGCCTCTTTTCCTTTTTCAGATCCGATTTAGCTCTCTCAGCCACGGCAGCCGTAGGAGTAATTTGCTTGATTGGAACGATTATTTTCTCTGGGACTTTTACAGGTACGTGAAACTTTGACGAATATCTTCCTCCTAATCCCCTTCCTGTCTGGGACCGTCTGATGTAGACATAAGGGTTAATTGTTCCAGTCGATATGTCTTTGAATGCTTGTTCCCACTTTTTTGGATCGCTGACGTACAACATCATTGAAAAACAAAAGGATATCGTTTAAAGTGTAACGTTATACACGTGTCTTTTTTCAGGAATGAACAATCTTCGTCGTTTCTGTCCTTTATATACACTCTGATTTGGTCTAATTCTTTCACCCTCACCGGTACGTAGTATGGCGATTCGAAAATGATGTTCTTTTTCTGGACCTGTACTCTTCAAAGTAAAGGACTTTCGGATTTCCCAACGAAAGTTCCGCTACATACGTCAGAAAAAACGTAAATTTCTTCTTTTTCCTTTTTCGTGTAATTTAGTTCGATCTCTGTTAAGGCCACGACCCAGTTTCCTTCTACCGGCATTTGTTTATCCAACTGCACGTTGAAATTAAAAGGTTTGTTGTCAAAAAGCTTTTCGTCGTCTGATGATCTCACAACCATTCGCATGCTCATCTTTTCACAAATTGATGAAAGACACCGTTGTGGATCAGTATTTATTGGATGTCTGATTCGGGAACCCAGGAATCGAATTTCTTTGGCCATCCCAACCAACGTATTAGTACTTCTTTGACTCCATCACGTTTCCTCTTTTTCAAAATCTTTTCGATCTTCCACGTCGTATCTGTGTCTTTATGCACCTTTTGTAATTCCGGTTGGTAGAACGTACCATCTATAAATTAGTCTGCGAAATCTTTCAGTTTATAGACCGGAATACTCTGTCTCAGGTAACGACGACGTATTCTAAATATTTCCTCTGTCCATTTTTGTTGGTACTCCCGTTGAAAAGGGTGGCGTATATATGTTATTCTGACAAGATCGCCGATCTTAAATTTGAATTGTCGTTTCTTTTTCTTTCCCTTTTTGATTGTTTCATTCTTTGGTTTGGGTTTTGACATATAAGCACTTAATCTCACTTCTTTTGCATTTTCAATGTTAGCATTTGTAGGTTTAATCTGTCCTAGTGATCGATGTGGTCTGTTGTTATAGTCCTGAACGAATTTTTATAGTAGGTATAGGTATTTGTACGTTTGCTTATGTCTGAAATAACGATACATGGCCGTTTTTATGGTTCTTATAACTCTTTCTACTATGGCACACTTAGTTTCGTTTTGCGAGTAGTATGTCGAGATGCCTTGACTCAGTACAAAATGTTTAACCTCATTATTTTTAAATTCACTTCCTTTGTCTGACCTTATTGATTGTGGCTTTCTGCCAGTGGATAGAATGACCTTCAATGCCGAAATAACATTTTTGCCGTCTTATCTTTTAAAGGTTGAACCCAAAGGTAACGAGAGAATACGTCAATCACGAACAAAAGATATTTGTATTTATCGTTGTGTGATTTAATGTTTGATACGTCTGCAAGGTCCATTTCCCAGAGAGAGTCGATCGTGTTCACCACATATCTATTACGAGGGAATTTTCTGATCACATTTCTAGAGATACTATAAGAGTCTTGATCCTGTAACCATTGTTTTATTCTTCTACGTCCAATCTTAAATTTACCCTCTTCTTTGACAGTTCTATATACCTTGTCAGGACCAGAAAATGAAGCAGGATGTTTAAGATCGTACCATATACCATGTAAATAGTCGGACCAACTCATTCCGACTGACCATGAATTATTAAGTGATGGGCTAATATAAAGCTGATAAAAGATATATTTTTTCAAATCTTTTATTCATAATTTATTTACAATCTTTTGCTTGTTAAATTGGTAGTCTTCGTCTAAGTTTATTATTTCTTCGAACTCGGACACATCCAACATATCATCGTCGGTGTTTCTACTGATCATTTTCTGAAGTTTGGTTTTAGTTGAGTGTGCCAATACCATCATTTCAGTGTGTTTTTTTCTTTTTTGCATCCATTTTTTTCTGAATTATTTTTAACGTTGCATTTGTCAATGTTGCAACTCCCGTAGTGGTCGCACATGGAATAATTGCAGGAAGTAATCCCACGCCACTGGAATCTACAACTTCCCCAGCGGATAAAACGTTGACATTGTAACATCCCAGACTGGTTTAAGTGATCTTCAGCACAACCTATGCTGGCATCATTTAGTTCAGGAACAAAGTCTCTTATCACAGACATACACTTTGTAATCTGCATTCATTTTTCTCTGTTAATCATGATGCCTCTTCTGGTAGGGACTGGTTTCTCGGATCCTTTAGGTTTCCACCAGTGTCTCAAATTAAGATCAGGGTATTTGTCGTTCATGGAGGCGTAAATCCCTCCACCAAAATGTATGTTTTCCTCTTGTTCAGAAATGGCTCCTGAACGATACGTTTCGACATATCTGTCTATATGGTTTACGAACGATTCCAATGACTTCCATCTGCAAAGGGACATCATTACTCCTTTCTTTGTAGGGTACAATTTGTCATCGTATTTTGAAAACTGTCTGACGTGTATCTGCAATTCATCGTTATAGTTCTTCGCTACGACGTACACATTGTCTTCTACGTGTATCATACATCTTTCGTCCTCCTTTGGTTCCAAACAGTCGTCGTCTATTATCAATGTATCTTGCATATCATTTTCAGAAGAATTTTTATTATCAATCATATTGGTTGAATCTTCTTTTCTCATTTTCTTCACTTCGTTGCAAATTTTCTCCTCTAATTGTCGTTTGGAAAACATTTTGTTTGTAGTCAGTTTAGAGGTGTGATAAAGACAGGTAAATCGATCTTCCTTTTATAGTCTTTTGACACCTATTGTTATGTAAATTAACTATATATTTAATTCTGCATAAGATTCTTTGTGATTTTGGTGACAGGATTTATTTGTTAAACAACATTTTTTCTTTTTTTGATCTGTCATTCATTTTGACATGTTTATTATCCATAAAAATAAGGAAAATTCTTCACGTTGCAGCTTGAAACTGATGTATGAGATGTGCGGGGTTTTAATGCGGTACTTACTTTTTCGTTCTTTGATCTGTCAATCATTTTTGACAAGTTTATGCCTGATTTACATAATTTATTGTTTGAGGTCATCATTACATGACAGGTGATTTATGGGAGTGGTCACGTGATTCTGTCAACCAATCAGAGGTTGAGGGTCTACGGGGTATATACTACTCACAGTTCGGGCAAAAACGTTGCTCTAGTGGGATAGGCGGCCTGGAGTAGCGGCCTGTTTCCACAGCCAGTGGCAAGGAACCAGCACGAAACATTGACATATATCTCCTCTGATAGGATGTAATATTAAGACAGACATATGGTTCAACACTAACATTTTGCTTATAAAGTCGGTATGTGCGTAACTTATTTCCATTTACTAAACTATTTGTATCATTAAAAACTTCATCACGCCATTCCGCATTGTCAAGGGTGTCCAGTTTATCTGAAATGTCATACAAAATACATTTTGTAGACAACGATATGTCATGAACAATATTACTAATTATTGCTCAAAGTATGAGAGTAATCAAAAATTAAGTTTTTTATCTACCCAAGCTCATTAAAGTTGTTTGATTTGATTAGAAATTGTCAAAGGAATGATTGTTTGTCAGTTAGATAATGTTTGTATAGCTTTTAACTCTTAATGAAACTAGGAAGCCTTGAAGACTATGGAAATCAGAATTCTAACACTACTTGTCACAAAATATAACAGTTTAATTTGACTACATGTCTGAGCTGAGTGACTTAAATCAATAAAATAGTCGTGAATTACAATAAACTCGCATCCGTCAGTAAATTGTAGAAACATCTACACATAATATATAATGGACACAAAGTCTGTACTATCATAACCCATGATCAGAGCCATATAAAACCATTTCTTTGCCCTTACATATCAATCAATCAATGAAGACTATTACAATCGTTGTATTTTATAATTAAGTAAATTGTTCATATACATATACATATATTCTGGAGTCCTTTATTTAGTGGCAGAGCACTTGCATTCTTTGTTTTTTGTGTATTATTACATGTACAACATATTTTGTCCTACTAAATAATAAAAACTGCTGTGTGAATTGGTGTTTTAATAATGAAATTTATCTTTAAAGAATAGACCATTTGCCAGTTCTGCGATCAACAGAATGAATTTAGCGAAACCCAAAAGGAAGGTAACTTTTTGAAAAATCTCAAGGGGGCAGAATGGTTCCCTGCTTGTGAAAATCAACCAAAAAATAAAGCATTTTTAATTAAACGTTATGATAGTTTAATCTTTAGCAAACGTTTAGGCAGCAACATAATTCAAAACCCAATCTCCAATAGCATTTACCATTCTTTAAAGTGCTACTTGTTTCAAGTAAAAAAAATAAACAACTGTACTGTCTTCTCATTGAGTAGGAAAGTATTATAAAATTGAAAATATGCTAATTTACTGCAGAATATCATAAATATTGTGTAGGGAATTACTTTGTCCAGGATGGCTAAGCACGAAGACCGTACTTTAAAACAAGTGTGCATGTTTAATGTTTTTTGTCCGGTGTAGGAGTAATTTCCCTTTCAAGGTTTGACCAAAAAACACAAAATTTGACTAGAACTTGCATGGACCTTAATTAATTGGCAAATTATCTATTGTGATCGTATATTTTATTATTTTTTATGTCTGTTTAAAAAAATAGCAAATATAAAGTGCAATATTTATTCAAATACCCATTATAATCAAGCAGCTACAACAATACTCTTCTTCAGTATTGTAAACAATACTAGTATACGAGTATTGTACCAGAATTGTACCTTTCTTATTATTACAATACTCGTATACTAATTATGTACGAGTATTGTGCACAGTATTGTTGGGGCACAATTCAAGTGATCCAAATAGCTATTTATTGGCTTATCATTGAATAATTATTTTTACGCGTAAATTTCGTTTATAATTCCACTTTCTGCAAGTAGTTGACTTGTTTGAAAGAGTGGACGATTTAATAAGGGACGACTTGTCATGGGGCGTCTTGACGTGGTCAAGCCGAACTGAACTGGTTTCCCATGATAGATAACTTTTTAGCGTTGAAAAAGGGAAACAGACAGGACTTTCCAGTTAGCAAAAATAATAACTAGGTTTTCCAACTTTTATAAATATATCTTGAGTTCCATCCCCTATTGCACTTTAAGTCATTGAATACTGAATAACCATCATTTTATTTAAAACGAAGACATTAGGTACAGGCCTGTCACATTCCAAATTATAGTTCTTTAACACTGTAACACGTGTAAATGAATAGCCCATGAAACTGATAAACATAATGATTATTGACCGATAAATTATGATTATACAATCCTATTTTTTTTTGTTTTGACTCTGATTCACAGTGAGTCGAAGGCTATTACATGTTACATTTTAAAGCCCTCTACAATACATTAAGCCTAGACTAGAGTTGGAAGAATTTGAATCAGGGATTTGAATAGGTTCACATAAATGTATTTCTGGAAATTTCCACAACAAGGAAGCATTTCATATTTATATTGGAAACTCTCAGAATGGTTTGATTCTTCCTTTTTGTTAACATGATAAATAAGTAATTTTTATTACTTCCTACTTGAAGTAGTAATTTCAGTATATATTTTGTTTTTTTGTATGTTTAACTTGCATTTTGTCACTAACATATGTTCTTTGACATTGAGTAATGCTAACAAAACCATTGAGTAATGCTAACAAAACCAGTCACAATGTACATGTAGCCGTCCAACTGACTATTTGTCCAAAATGTCGTGCTTCTATTTTTAGTTGTCAAAAAAACGCAATTTGGTCCTCATTTCTGAGATAGCACATGCTTTCAAATAATCAGTAGACTGTTCAACAGAACTCAACAATGACAATAGGTTGTTATTCCAGAATGAATTAATATCCAGCATTTTCAGGTTCACACACATTTCCGGTTTATTGCATTCAAAGTCAAAGCAACTCAGAAAGGCTATCTACATGTAATTTGTAACTTGAAGGAATTTTACTTTCCTCGTGAAAATTAGTATTTGTTCTGAATGACATTATTTTTATTTGCACATTTTTAAAGAAAATTTTCCAGTTCAATCGATGTGAATGCACTGAAATTTCAGTTCACCTCCAAACATATAAATCCTGTGTTATTATGCATACAGTGCAGTCATTTTACTGCGGTTCTTAATTTCAAGCTTCATAATAAAATAAAATGAAAATATTACGACTGTTTACAACATTATATAAGTGGAAAACAATATTTTTTTATTTACAGCAAGTACGAAGCGGAAGACTTTTTAATATTTTCATGTGCCAAGTACTAAGATAAGTATGTTGTCCCATACTTAGTAGATCTACTTCTGGAAAACAATGTGTTAAACAGCCAAATTTTTTTTGCGATCGACTGGGGAAGCACTGCTTGCAGTTCTCCCCGACTGCGTGGGTTGACTCGGTCGTGAAGCACGGGACGCTTCGGGTCAGTGGCGAATCGGTCGGTCCTCCACCCAACCCGTCTTGAAACACGGACCAAGGAGTCTAACATGTGCGCAAGTCATTGTGGTTCTCATAACGAAACCTAAAGGCGCAATGAAAGTGAAGGCCAGTCTCCGGCAGGCCTAGGTAGTATACCCGCAAGAGGCGCACTACCGACCCGTCTCGTCCACATCGTTGGAGGGGCGGAGCAAGAGCGTACACGTTTGGACCCGTTTATTTTATTGTTGCACTTGTCAACCACTTCCAACTATAATTAATGGTGAATTTCAAATTTTTCATGAAACTTTTGAAAAATTTATATGTGTTTCAAGTTTTTACAGTTGCAGAATACAAATTTTTAAATAAACGGGTTGACAGGTTGAATAGTTACCACAGAATCTTAAGATTAAATCAAACTTTTCTAGGATTTGTTTTGAGTAGAGTTTCTTTTGCTGTTTTGGTGAGAATTGGGCTGTAATTAGAAACAAGAGTTGTCAGAAGACAACATAGCTCGCCGGGGATTCCAGTAACCTCAATGCACAATAAATTCGAAAGAAAGCTTTCTTCACAAGAAAGTCACATATGAAATATAAACACCCTATCACTAAACAACTTAATTCTAGAAGCAAAATTAAAGTTTTTAAAAAATTGCCCTCAGGGCAAGGTCAAGGTCAAAATGTCTATAAATATGGTACCATTAGAAAGCTCTCATCAAAAGAACCTCACATAACAAATATGAACACCCTACCACTAAACATCTTAATTCTAGAAGCAAGTTAAAGTTTTAAAAAAATTGCCCTCAGGGCAAGGTCAAGGTCAACATGTCTACAAGTATGGTACCAGAAGAAGTCTCTCATCATAAGGAAGTCACATACCAAATATGAACACCCTACCAGTAAAAGCCTACCTTCTAGAGGCAAGGTTACAGTTTTTCAAAAATTGCCCTCAGGGAAAGGTCAAGGTCAAAATGTCTACAAATATGGTACCGCTAGAAAGCTCTCATCATAAGCAAGACACATACCAAATATGAACACCCTAACACTAAATGCCTGCGTTTTGGAGTCAAGGTTAAAGTTTTTTATATATTGCCCTAGGGGCAAGGTCAAGGTCAAAATGTCTACAAATATGGTTCCACAAGAAAGCTCTCGTCACAAGGAAGCCACACACTAAATATCAACATCCCATCTCTTAAGGTCTCCATTCCACAAGCAAGGTTAAAGTTTTTGCTGACGACGCCGGGGGTATGACAATAGCTCTACGGACATTCGTCCCGGCGAGCTAAAAAGTACATTGTAATGATAATCTCTTCTTGCTCCAATTTTTTCAGCTCTTAAAAAAGTTTTGTTATGATGCTTTCCTCATCTTTGGTCATTTTCTTCAAAATTACAAAATTTTTCACAATTCTGGATAAAAAAATGAAAAATATAATTTGTCCACCCTTAATTTTTCAAATGTTTGGTTTTTCTTTATAATGGCTAAATAAATGAATATACAGTATGGAGTTCCCGTGTAAATTATTTTATTAATTTGTATTTTTTCTCAACATTCACTGTTAATGATCAACATTTAATTGCCAACTTCTATGTACACAAGCAATTTATACGCCACATTAATCATGTTTATTTGCAAAAAGTAATCAATATTTAGGCTATGTATGTGTATTTGTTTTATGTGAGGTAACTGAAGAATTCAGAGAATTTTTCAAAAGTTTTATTGTGCAATATAAAGTTGTTTTTATATTCACTAAGTTATATTATTAAACTGAATTGTCTATGTTGTTAATATTTTGATATTACAGTGAAACCTGTCTAACCGAACCCTGACTAAACCGAAAACCTGTCTAAACCAAACACAATTTAAAGACCCTCTCTATCAATTTCTTTACATTGTGAACCTGTGTAAACCGAACACCTGTCCATACCGAACAAAATCTTCAGTCCCAGAGAAGTTTGGTTTAGACAGGTGTGTGTTTATATAAGATTATTTATAACGATTACATCAAACTGGGGATAGTTTGTCCATGACTAGAATAATTAATATACAAATATATACAATGCACTTGTTTTCTTTTTGCAGAAACTGATTTCTAATATAAGAAACAGATGTAGGAAAGACTCCTATTAAAGATGACAATAATGTTTCTGAACATAAAAGGGTAGGTACTTGTATTATCAATATCTTTTGGCATCTTTGAACATATTGCAACATTGTTATGCATGTTATACACCAAGTTTATTAATCTTTGAGCATGTATATTTTGAAACCTGAATTCTGAATTCCAAAATTATGGCCATGATATTGTGCTATGTTATCATCTTTATGATGCTACAAAGTGTATTTAAAAGTAAACATCTATGCCTTTTGACATTTAAATTTGATTTAGTGCTACCACAAATTTAGCTACCCAGGTTTTGGTAATCATATACAAAGACAATTTTAGAATGAAACTAGGTATTTACACTGAGTATTACCAGAGTATTGAGGAAACTTGTCTCAAAATGTTGCGAGCCCTGTATTTGATGAATTTAAAAATGTAAGAAGACTAGTCGCTTTAGAGGAAAGGAAGGCAGCTATTGATCTTGGGGTTAATAAGTTAAAGGTCAAGGTCACATGTACTTATAGAAATTGAAATTTGGGCAAATATGGTTCCACCACAACAGTGGGACCTAGTAATGGTTTGTGTACCTCTGTATGTTTTTTCATTGATATTGAAGACCCAACTCCTCAGAAACTTTTACTTGGATTTTGTTTGAATTTAAATTGATCGTTAAGTCATCATACAGAGTCTACTAGATCATATTACACTGCCTTTTTGATTCAATAAATTCTGTAGTTACCCTGTGGCAAGACGTAATGACAAAATATTGAACCTCATTTCCTTGACCTTTGCATGTGAAAGAGTTTTTGAAAAAAATAATAAACATTACATTTATCATTGGGTATATCTTTTGAATGGTTAGGACTTTCATATTTTACATGTATATTCCCTGTTCGAATGAACACCATGATATTTGACCTCTTGACCTTGGCATTTGACTGTGTTTGGTGAAAACCAAAAGTCTGTTAAAGGGAGATAAATCAAACAGATATAAGGAATAATTAAACAAGAAGTGAACAATAGTGGAAAAGTTTATTTTATATATAAAATCTGAAGAATTTGTAATGAAAAAAAAAAATCTTCTTTATTATTCAGTAGATTTTCTTCAAACTTTAATACTTAATATATCTTTTGAATGGTAAATTATAGGGATTTTGTATGATAAGGATTATGTATTTCACATGATTTGACTTTTTAGTTGATAACAGTTTGCAGAATTTCTAAATGTACATTATTTATTTCTCAAGAGCACTTTAATTACATTTCATGCTTAAGGCAAACCATATAACATTTTTTTTTATTCAGAATTATTATTACACTGTCTCAGAAATGATACATATAGTGAAGTAAATATAGTATGTATGAGAGTCTAAGGTAAATCTAACAGCTTGAAAATGAAACTAGAAATTTTATATAACAGACTTCCAGAAAATCGGATTAATCTTTTCTGACGAGATGCCAATTCTCCAGGACTTTTATAAAATAATAATAATCCAATAGTCATGAATACAGAACAGAATTTGTTGATTAATATTCCAGCATTTTCATTTGTTAAGCTTTAAAAGTAAATAGAAATTTTTTTTTGATTTGCTTTTAGTGGTATATACTTATAGTATAAAAGTGCTGAATTTATCCTTTTATTAAGCTGCTTTATTTCTTTGGCTATTAAGCATGCAAAATAATCTGTATATGCAAATTTGAATATGAAATGAACTGAAAATCGTATGAAATGATAAAAGTCATACATTGTAATTGTTTTATGATTGCAGATGTCATTATCGAAACAAACTGAAAATCGTCAGTGGAAATCTACCGAGACATTTTGCTGGAATGAAGGAGATGTACTAGGGAAGGGTGCAACTGCAGTTGTATATAAAGCTAGAAGAAAGGTATTCATACTTAACATAGGACAATTAGGTTCTCTGTTTATTTATATGTCTTTGTTCTCAGTCCCCTACTGGTGATAAAGGATAAAACTGTAGATCTGTGCTCCCATTTGTTCTGGTCCACTCATCTTTAAAGGGTCCTTGGACTTCAAAATTTTGGTAAAATATCACTGTTTGGGAAATTCAGTGGTGGATCCAGGATTTGAAGTTTTTGAAGTTAGAGGGAGCACACTTGAAAAAAAGTCCCAAATTTAAAGACAAGTTTTGGGCCAAACCCAGATTTTACCCTTTTTCTGGTATTAGTGAGGGACGGGAATCGCACGCCCCTCATGCCTACCCCTAAATCCACATCTGAATTTTTTTTCCAAAATTGTTGCAGATATTGATCTAATATTTGATATGTGAGTCTACCACTATAAGTTACTGATCAATTTTGATATTTACAGAAGTTTGGGGTTAGTGGTGTAGGAAGGGGACTAGGCATTGGGGCAAGTTGAAGGAGCTTTTTGCTGAAAGTAAAGGCAAATTTGTGAAAATAGACTCTCAAAAACTGTTGCAGTAAGAATTTGGCAAATGAAACCAATCACATTAAAATGAGGATTTACTACATGTACTACAGTCAAACTTTGATGGGTCGAACACCCAAGGGACCGATTGAAATAGTTCGAGGCAAAGGGGTGTTCGAGATATCGAGGTAGAAGTATATTAAAACTTGAACATAAGGACCACAAAAAGGGTTCGAGGTATCCATGGTGTTCGAGTTATTGCAGTTCATCGAAGTTCTACTGTATATAGATTTACAACTAACTATGGTTGCGCAGGGTTAATAGTTTTTGACTTATCCATCAGTCCATTTGTTTGCTCTCCTAAACAGCTGATTGGATTTTGATGAAATGTAAACAGTTTTAGTACACCACCTGAAGATGTGCATGAATTGCTTGCTGACTGAAATTTGGAAGGGGAGATAATTCATCTTTGAATATTTTCTGGAAAAAAGGGGAGACGTACCTTGTCAGCACGTGTCCTATTAAGGAGGTGCTTGGATTTTGATGAAATGTTACAGTTATAATACATCAGCTGAAGTTTAGCATGAAGTGATATGGTTGCTGCCTGAAATTTTGAAGGGGAGATAATGCATCTTTGAATATTTTCTTGAAAAAAGGGGAGGAACCTTGTCAGCGTATGTCCTCTTAAACGGGTTCTTGGATTTTGATGAAATGATACACAGTTGTAGTACATCATCTGAAGATGTGCATGAAGTAATTTGGTTGCTTCCTGGAATTAAATTATAATATTTTGCCATCACTTGGCGTCCGTCTTCCGTCCGTCCTTCGTCTGTCCGTCCGTCAGTCTTAAACTTTTCATTCAAAGATGTTCTCCTCTGAAACCACTGGGCCAATTGGAACCAAACTTGGTCACAATAGTCCTTGGGTGGTCCCCTTTAAAAAAGGTATCCGGCAGGACCGTACCTAATCCAAAATGGCCGCCAGCAGGGAACATAGTTTTAACATTGGACCCTATGGGAAAGACATTCAAAGGTCTTCTTCTCAGAAACTACCAGTCCAATTATAACCAAACTTAGTCACAATGGTCCTTAGATGGTCCCTTTTAAAAGGTATCCAGCAGCACCGTTCCTAATCAAAGATTCCTGGCAGCGGGGAACATAGTTTTAACATTAGACCCTATGGGAAAACATTCAAAGATCTTCTCAGAAGCTACCAGTCCAATTATAACCAAACTTAGTCACAATGGTCCTTAGATTGTCCCTTCTAAAAAAAGGTATCCGGCAGGTCCGTACCTCATCCAAGATGGCTGCCAGCGGGGAACATAGTTTTAACATTGGACCCTATGGAAAAGACATTCTAATATCTTCTTTGCAGAAACTATCAGTCGAATTTTAACCAAACTTAGTCACAATGGTCCTTAGATGGTCCCTTCTAAAAAATGTATCTGGCAGGTCCGTACCTCATCCAAGATGGCCACCATCTGGAACATAGTTTATATATTGGCCTTATTGATTTTTAGGGGAACCTCTGCCCAAATTTTAGAATTTTTATTTGAATTGTGGTCTGAATGTTTTAATTTCAGCAATATATATTACCTTGATTATAAGGGGAACCCCTGCCCAAATTTTTTTTGAATGGTGTTCTGTTATGGGTTGTAATGGATGGTGGATCTTTTGGTTGCCATGGAAAGCAAACAAGAATACTGTAATTTAAGAAAAAAAAGTATTCTGCTAAATTTTATGTTTTGTTTTTCCTATTGGAAATGCCTTTTATCTACATCAGCCATGGTCCAGGTGGGCGATACAGGCTCTTGAGAAGCCTCTTGTTTTGTTTTGTTTTTTATTTTATGCTATTTTTAGACTTTGTCATTTTAACTTATTGGAGTCTAGGATATGTCTCCATTATCCACAACCCCTCCTAAACAGCTTTACATTGTTCAACAATACTTGCAGGAATGTTTCAGTGTATATTGCAGATGTGCACCATGCATTTTGTTTTTTGTTTTTCTTTCTTTTCATTTGATTCCAGAATTCTGTATTATGATTGAACTTGCACTTTTTGGTTTACCGAGTCTTAGGGTATGCCTCCATTATCCTCAACTCCTCATAAATGACTCTGTATTTTTCTACCAAACTTGGAGGAATGCATGCTTCAGTATATAATGTAGATGTGATGTGCAACATCAAGCATGTGAATATATATATAGTGCAGGTGACACATGTGTTCCATGGAACACCCATGCATTTTTTTGTCATTGTTAGATGTGAAAATGACCCTAGCTTTGGTTTACACAATACAGATCATGTTAGATTGTGAAATATTTGTATTTGATTATTCCTAAGTAATATACATATTTGTACGGAATATTTTTTCATAGTGTCTTGAATTTTAAGGGTTGTGAGGAATTTGAATGAACAAAGAGACCAATGATCTAGAATGAACTGTTTTTATTAGGGCCCCCATCGAGATGCGGGTGCCCTAAAGTTTTCACTTTGTCCATCCGTCTGTCCATCTGTCCATCAACAATTTTTTTGGTCGACATTTTCTGGGCTTTTACATGTGGGAGTGATTTCATATTTGGTCTGAAGCTTTATGATGATGAGTTGTACCGTGTAAGCAATTTTCAGGTTTGCCGTGCCACTACTTCCTGTTTGCCGATACCTTAACTTTTTATTATACCACTCTATGGATGAAAATTTTTCGTCAAAGTTTTCTTGGCTTCTACAGGTGGGAATGATTTCATATATGGTATGAAGCTTTATGATGATGAGTTGTACCGTGTAAGCAATTTTCAGGTTTGCAGTGCCAATACTTCCTATTTGCCGATACTTTAACTCTTTATTATACCACTCTATGGATGAAAATTTTTCATCAAAGTTTTCTTGGCTTCTACATGTGGGAATGATTTCATATTTGGTCTGAAGCTTTATGAGGAATTTTCAGGTTTGCCGTGCCACTACTTCCTGTTTGCCGATACTTTGACTTTTTATTATACCACTCTATGGATGAAAATGTTTCGTCAAAGTTTTCTTGGCTTCTACTGGTGGGAATGATTTCATATTTGGTCTGAAGCTTTATGATGATGAGTTGTACTGAGTAAGCAATTTTCAGGTTTGCCGTGCCACTACTTGGTGTTTGCTGATACTTTGACTTTTTATTATACCTCTCTGTGGATGAAAATTTTTCGTCACAAGTTTTCTTGGCTTCTACAACTGGGAATGATATGATGTTTAGTCTAAAGCTTCATGATGGTGAGTTGTATCCTGTAAGCTATTTTCAGGTTTGCCATGCCACTACTTCCTGTTTGCCGATACTTTAACTTTTTATTGTTCCACTCTATGGATGAAAATTTTTGTCAAGGTTTTCTTGGCCTCTACAACTGGGAATGATTTGATATTTGGTGTAAAGCTTCATGATGATGAGTTGTATCGTGTAAGCTATTTTCAGGTTTGCTGTGCCACTACTTCCGGTTTGCCGTTACTTTTTAACTTTTTATTTGAAAATATTTTCATTAAACAAATGTTGATAATTTGATACAAAGGAAGTGACTGCCTATTGCGGACCCTCCTGCGTTCAGCAGTACCTCTAGTTAAGTATTTATGTACTAGATATTAAATTTTGGAAGATGGTTTTTTTTAGATAGGACACTTTTCTTTATTTTCCAGCTCATATTTGTGTATGTGAAATTGTAGATATTTTTACATTTTGTTTTTTGTGCACATAGTATGTATAGAAACATGAAACATACCGAAAACAGTAAGTTGATGTGACAGGGATCTGGAGAGAGTTTACATTTCTTATCACACCAATAACATATACTGTGTAAGCATAAATGATAAAATTCTAACTAGCAAATGGCTCATTATCCCAGCACTTTTCTGAAGAAAATGCAGGGATATTGTTTTGGTCCCGTCCGTCCGTCCTTCCGTCTGTCTGTCTGTCCGTTAGATGGACCTTGTCAGTGGAACTCCTCGCTCATTTTTGGATTTAGTGTTTTAATTTTGTTTCAGAATTGTTGCAAATATGCTGCAGATGCGCAATCAGCTTTCAGATTTTTGATATTGGTCTTGGTGCAAACAAGAGGCCCCAAGATGTCTATTTTGACAACTGTGAGCTTGTCAGTGGAACTCCTCCTTCATTTTTGGATTAAATGTTTTGATTTTGTTATAGAATTGTTGCATATATCCTGCATATGCGCAATAAGCTTTCGGATTTTATAAATTAGTCTTGATGCAAACAAGAGGCCCCAAGATGTCGATTTTGACACATGTGAGCTTTTCAGTGGAACTCCTACATTTTTATGCCCCCGTGAAACGAAGTTTCAGGGGGCATATAGTTTTTGGTCTGTCTGTCTGTTTGTCTGTTTGTCTGTTTGTCCACAAAAAACAGACATTGGCTTTTGCTGGTGCCGGTACCAAGTCCGGCTGTCCCGAGTTCCTATCGTTATTTATGTTTGTCTCTTGTTTTCATTATTGTTTTTCTGGTGCAGTTTGCTTGTAAATTGTGGCATGTGATTGTAGTTCCTGGCCATTGTAGGTGTTTGCTGTTTTCCTGTTTTTGTAATTGGGTATATCTTTTGAATGGTAAATGATAGGGCTCTCATATTTTGCATGTGTATTCCTTGTGGCAAGACCTTTCAAACGATACAAAAATTTTTGACCTCGTGACCTTGACCTTGACATGTGATGGACTTTTCGAAAAAAATAATAAACTTTAACATTGGGTATATCTTTTGAATGGTAAATGATATGGCTTTCATATTTTACATGTGCATTCCTTGTGGCAAGACCTTTTAATTGGTACCAGAATAGTTGACCTTGTGACCTTGACCTTGGCCTGTGAACAACTACATAAAAACTTTAACATTGAGCATATCTTTTGAATGGTAAGTGATAGTTCTTTCATACTTTGCATGTGTATTCCTTGTGGAGAGAATATTTGACCTTGTGACCTTGACCTTGGC
>MJUU01042126.1:0-23531 GCA_002080025.1 Modiolus philippinarum | reverse complement strand
AAAATAATTGATTCCAAATTTGGTAAATTTCCTGAAAGTGTCAAAGACCACTTATTTTTTGGAATTCTACCTAGCAACCATACTGTTAGGATTTGTTTCGATTAGAGCAGTCATTTTCACCAATTGGATTTTCAAAATAATTGATTCCAAATTTGGTAAATATCCTGAAAGTGTCAAAGACCACTAATTTTTTGGAATTCTACCTAGCAACAATAATACTGTTAGGATTTGTTTCGATTAGTGCAATCATTTTCACCAATTGAATTTTCAAAATAATTGATTCCAAATTTGGTAAATTTCATGAAAGTCTCAAAGAAAACTCATTTTTTGAAATTCTACCTAGCAACCGTATATTCTTGTATTCTTTCTTAGTAAAAATAGTGACTAACAATAATTTTTTTTTTTAAATGTTGAGGAAAATTACCCTAAAGGTCTATAACAACTGTTTTCTGTGTCAAACAGGTGAGTTCGGGGATGGCCATCTTTTCTGATGGCACCACTTCTAGTTGAATTTGTAAAGAGAAAATGGTTGTCGATTATTTCCCTGAACTAAATACTATAGATAGAAGTTTTATATCCACCCTGATTGATGTGTATGTGCACTGAATTACTTTGTTTTTTTTATTTTCCAGCCCAATGGATGTGTATGTGCAGTGAAATATTTTCATGAACGAGTATCTCATCATTTTGCCTCTGTAGCCTTACGTGAAATAGACTTATTAAAAAAATTAAATCATAGAAATGTCATCACCATTTATGCCGTGGAGAGAGATGTAAGTGTAACATTAGGTTCTGTTTAAGAAAATGATCAATAGTTAGCAATAAATCAAAATGAGTTTTTGTTCTGGAACTGAAAATATTTGGGCGGGAAAGGCTGAGTATCTGGGATAACTTTTTATACGACCGCAAAAAATTTCAGGTGGTATAATGGTATGGTGCTGTCATCGTTGTCTTCGTCCACGTCATCGTCGTCTGTAGACACTTTTGTTTTTGGTCAATTACTTAAGTTCAAGTTTATCTATCCTTATGAAATTTTAATACAATGTTCCTTGGCACAAAAGGAAGGCTATGAATGGTTTTTGATTTTGTGGCCCCTCCTGTTTTTAAAAAAGGGGTCGAAAAGGGCAAAATTGGATGTTTTCACATATTTGCCTGTTGAATTTTTATTATTCATCATATTTTGACATGTTTGATGGCCGGGGGGTTTCTTTCAGTGTGCTCCTGAGGAAATTTCCAATCAGTAGTATGTCAATGGTTTATATGTTGCATACACTGTTCATCAGATAAATGGGCCCAAAAGGGGGGAATCTCAAAAATTTAATTTTTATGCCCCGCCCACGAATGTGGAAGGGGCATATCGTGTTACCTTTGTCCGTCCTTCCGTCCGTACGTCCGGTTAAGTTTTGCGTTAAGGTACACTTCTCAGAAACTGTAAGAGGTAGAACAATAATAGTAGGCCAGTAGGTAGATATTTGATAGTACTACAGAGTTCACTAGGTAGTTTGACTCTTTGACCTACATTTCATGCTTGAGTGACTCTGGTTAAGTTTTGTATTAAAGTCCATTTCTCATCAACTTTATATTATAGGACAATGATGTTTCATCTAATTAATTGCGTTGATGAGTACTACCCAAATCATTGACAATTAGGTGGCTTTGACCTACATTTTACGCTTCAGTGACTTTGGTTAAGTTTGTGTAAAGTCCATTTCTCAACAACTACACATTATAGGACAGTGATGTTTCATCTAATTATTTGTGTTGATGAGTACTACCCAAATCATTGACAATTAGATGGCTTTGACCTACATTTTACGCTTCAGTGACTTTGGTTAAGTTTTGCGTTAAAGTCCATTTCTCAACAACTACACATTGTTTCATCTAATTAATTGCCTTGATGAGTACTACCCAAATCATTGACAATTAGGTGGCTTTGACCTACATTTTACACTTCAGTAACTTCAAGTTAAGTTTTGCATTACAGTCCATTTCTCAACAACTACACGTTATAGGACAATGATGTTTCATCTAATTAATTGCCTTGATGAGTACTACCCAATTAATTTACAATTATGTGGCTTTGACCTTCATTTTACGCTTCAGTGACTTTGGTCAAGTTTTGCATTACAGTCCATTTCTCAACAACTACACTTTATAGGACAATGATGTTTCATCAAATTAATTGCCTTGATGAGTACTACCCAAATAATTGACAATTAGGTGGCTTTGACCTACATTTTACACTTCAGTGACTTTGGTTTAGTTTTGCATTTAAGTCTATTTCTCAACTACTATGTATTGTAGCATCATAATATTTTACTGTAACATTCATTCAAAGTAGATCTGGCTATTTCATAATTAATTTGTTGTCCATAACTTACATTTTATGGTTGAATGACTTTGTTTAAATTTTGCATTTCTTCAAAATTCATTTTGCGATAAATTTAATGGCGGGGCATCCGTGTCTTACAGACACATTTTCTAGTTTTATTTCTAGCCTGATTTTGATGCAGTTTTTTGCAATGGATTCCTTATGAAAAATTAACATTTGCTGAACTATTAGATTTTGAAACTTGTTTCCTTTTGGAGCTATAAAGGGCCAAACAGGGCCAATTGCAACTGTGCAGATTACCTAAAATTTTTATTTTTCATCTGATTTTGATGGGATTTTTACCTGCGTCACCAACGGTGACCGCAGGTCTAAGAGCCGCTCGACTCCGTCCGTCCGTCCGTCACGCTTTGGGGGTACCAAGTTTGTGTAATCTAAAACTCCGACACCTTTAACCCAATACTTTTGAAACTTTGCACAGTTGTTCTGGACACATTGAAGATGTGCACCTTCCCTTTTGGTGAGATTTAGAAAAAAATTGTGGAATTTACCCATTGTTGAACTTAGTCATTTTTTCATCAAATTTTAACATTACCGTACTAAGTTTGTGTAATCTGAAACTCTGACACCTTATACCTGATGCTTTTGAAACTTTGCACAGTTGTTCTGAACACATTGAATATGTGCACCTCCCCTTTTGGTGAGATTTGGATAAAAATTGTCGAATTTATCCATTGTTGAACTTAGTCATTTTTTCATCAAATTTATAACATTTTAACATTACAGTACTGAGTTTGTGTAATCTGAAACTCTGACTCCTTATATCTGGTGCTTTTGAAACTTTACACAGTTGTTCTTGACACATTGAAGATGTGCACCTTCCTTTTTGGGCAGATTTGAAAAAAAAATGTCGAATTTATGCATTGTTGAACTTAGTTATTTTTCAGCATATTTTAACATTACAGTGCCTGGTTTGGTGTAATCTGAAAGATTAACATTTCTGACTAAATACCTTTGGAAGTTTTTACTGTTGTTTGAACATATTGGTGATGTGAACCTCCCCTTTAGGCCAGTTTTGATTTTAAAAAAATGTCAAATTTATCTATTATTGAACTTGTACTTTATTCTATCATATTATATCATTATGGTACTCAATTTTTTGTCCAGAGACGTTGCAGAGTTTTGAACGCATTGACCATGGGCAGCTGTTCTTGAATTTTTGCATTGCTTTCATATGTTTTCTCATATGTGTTTATTTGAATTTCTCCTTTGCTGAAGTGATATGGACTATTTTCATTGTATGCTTTGTTCAACTTTGTACAATTAGTTTTGTTTTTTTTCCTTCTTTTTTTGTCTATTACAGTAATAGGGCATCTTCGCTAGCCAAGGTTTGCGATCAGCTTCTCTCCTCTTCACCCTTGGCAGATTGAGCCACAATTTGTGAAACATCAGTTTCAAATTATCTCCCTTTGAAGTAAGAGTTTCAGTATGATTTATTGTAATAATAAATGATTATTTATTGCATCTAATAATACAACAATTCACACTATATTTGACTTCAAGGAAATAATCCTTCAAAAGTAAAGAAAGATGATTAAATCATGGAAATTTTGCAAAATAGAAAAATCATTAAATGCCATATTTTAAGTTTTATTGTTTTGATATATATTCAAAAAATTAATTGGCTGCAATGAAGGTTAACTGCAACCAATCAAAGACGTGGATTTGAGACTACAGAAATCCAGCTTGATCTGCCAAGGGTGAAGATGATAGGAGTGGATCGTAACCCTTGGCTAGTGAAGATGGTAATAGGGTTGAACTTAATATAATCTCAATTACAACTTGCATTTGAAGAATTTTTGGTAATAAGGTAAATGAATTAAGAAATAAAACATGGCCGCCATACTATATTGTCATTATAACATGGGCTTGAGTTGTTTTTGCAAATATTTTATCCCGAGCGTTAGCGAGGGGTAAAATATGCAAAAACAACGAAAGCCCATGTTATAATGACAATATAGTATTTGGCGGGTATGATTTATTTCGATTCTAATATGGAAATTTCACTCATTTTATATCCGAAGCGAGCAGCGACTATCTAATGGTTCCGTAACATTTTTATTTTGATAAACAAACTCGCTGACAAAAAACTTTCCACAAATAAAATAAAAACTTACTTTTTTTTAAATTTAATTGCTATTTTAACTGTAGAAAATGCCTCAAGTCCTCTTAATCTCTATTCAAACTTTCCAACCAACGCTGCTTACGAACCGGACATTACGATTTTATTTGTGACGTCACAAGTAGGAAAATTAAAGTTTGTCCTGAACATTGCCTTTTCAAGCAGAAAAAAATTCCATAATGAATTTCGGAAACAAATTTTATTAAAAATTTGTTAGTGGATGGTAGATTTTGACAGTTAAAATGAAAAATAGATTCAAAATATACAACAGAAACTATGCATCTTTTGCGCATGTGCTAAGAGTGTTATATTGGTATTATAACATGACTCTATTTACAAAGCTAATACAGGAAGNAAAAAAAAAAAAAAAACACTTTCTAAGTTGAACATTATTGACGGTGACGCAGGTCCAGACATGTAATTGGTCTTGTTTTCTTTAGATTCCACTTGTTTTCAGTAGTATTTCAATGGATTTTTCGTAGCTCTTACAGTTCCCGAGCAATAAGGGGTCAAAGGGACCATAATTGCAATTTTCTAAAATACATGTATGTAAAATCTTTATTTCTCACCGGATTCCGATGGGGATTTTTTTCTTTGAATTCCTCTAGTTGTAAGCTTTCGGAGATATGCAATGAATTTTTCGTAGCTGTTATGGAATCTGAGGTAAAAGGGTCAAACTGGTCAAAATTACAATATTCTGAAATATGTAAAATCTCTACCTTTCATTGAATTTCTATGGGCTTTTTTGTGTTGATTCATCTTGATGCAAGCTGTTAGTAGTATGTCAACAGATTACGCATAACTCTTACAGTTACTGAGTGTTCAGGGATCAAAAAGACTAATTTTTATGTTCCTAGTTTGTGTTCAGATAATTACTGTGTCAAGCTCCTTATTGTGACAATATAGTTACTGTGTCAAGCCCTTTACTGTGTCCTCATTCACTTTAAATTACACTTGCTCAAATTTCAGTGGTCGACATGCTGCAGTCGTATCATGCTGCGCTTGACGTAGCCCTTTATTAATTATAGCCTAACAATATATCATGATATCAATGGCAGGTACTGTCATTGAAATTCTGGACTTATATAAATGAAATTTGGTGTTAGTTGAAGGTCTTGTGAAAATAAGTATCTGAAAATGCCAGATGTTTTTCTTTAAATCATTGATCATACTAGCTGCGGATTTTGATAGCTGTGGACCATGGGTCCGCAAATCAAAAAATAAAGAAAGGACCTATAGAACTACAGTTCAATAGCTAGGATCATACTGGGTTGGGAGGGGGTATGATATTAATGAGCTTTGCTCAGTTTTTATACCCCTACTTGAAAAAGTGGTGGGTATATAGTGATGGGGGTTTTTGTTCGTCTGTCCATCCATCCGTCCGTCACACATTTTTTGTCACAGTTTTCTCCGCATGTATTTGTTGGAATTATTTCATATTTGGTCTGAAGCTTGATTATGATGAGTTGTAAAGTGTAAGGCATTTTCAGGTCTGCTGTGTTACTATTTCCTGTTTGTCGATATATTGAAGTTGTACTTTAACCCACTGTGGATGAGAATTTTTCGTCACAGTTTTCTTGGCTTGTATATGTGTGAATGATTTCAAATTTGATCTGGAGCTTTATATTAATAAGTTGTAAAGTGTCAGTCATTTACAAGTCTTTTGTACATGTAGTTCTTGTTTTAGTTTTATTTTCTGTATCCTCTAATAGCAAAGTGTAAGTGATGAAAATTACAGAAAATTCCATCCAACAGTCTTAAATAAATTTGTATACTTACAGTTGAGCTTTGGTGGCTCAAGAGACCATTGAAAACAGTTCAAGCTTTCAAGGTAGAACTATGCTTAAGCTTGAGTCATCAGTGGTGTTAGAGCTATTGTGGTTACAATCATGATGTTTGACTGCACTTTACTTTTAATTAGGAATTACTTTGTATTTTTATATTCCAGTCTCCATCAGGAAATTATGTCATGGGTATGGAGTTATGCGAAGGAGGGAGTTTGTACTCCATGTTGGATCAGCCTAAATATGCCTATGGTTTACCTGAAGATGAATTCCTAGTTGTTCTCTTTGATATTGGTGAGTTTCTAAACTAAATTTTCCTGTGTTTACCTGATAATGAATTCCTAGGATTGATTCCTAGTTGTTCTGTTTGATATTTTTATGTTTTCAACCTAAATTTTCCTATGGATTATCTTGAGTTAAATTCCTATTTATACCCCCGCTACATAGTAGTGGGGGTATACTGGTTTACCTCCGTTCATCTGTCCATTCTTCTGTCCGTAACCAATCTTTTCTCAGCAACTACTTTACAGAATGAAATCATATTTTGGCAAAAGCTTTCTCATGATGGTCTGATGTGTATATACAGATTTCAAGGTTACTGCATAAGTATTCCTGTTTGCCGAGACTTCAATGTTTTTAGCTCACCTGGCTATGCCAGGGTGAGCTTTTGCCATCACTTGGCGTCCGTCGTCCGTCGTCCATCCGTCCGTCCGTCCGTCGTCTGTCGTAAACTTTTCATTCAAAGATCTCCTCCTCTGAAACCACTGGGCCAATTGGAACCAAACTTGGTCACAATAGTCCTTGGGTGGTCCCCTTTAAAAAATGTATCCGGCAGGTCCGTACCTAATCCAAGATGGCCGCCAGCGGGGAACATAGTTTTAACATTGGATCCTATAGGAAAGACATTCAAAGATCTTCTTCTCAGAAAGTACTAGTCCAATTATAACCAAACTTAGTCACAATGGTCCTTAGATGGTCCCTTCCAAAAAAGGTATCCGGCAGGTCCGTACCTCATCCAAGATGACTGCCAGCGGGGAACATAGTGTTTACTTTGGACCCTATGGAAAAGGCATTCAAAGATCTTCTCAGAAACTACCAGTCCAATTATAACCAAACTTAGTCACAATGGTCTTTTGATGGCAGGTCTGTACCTCATCTAAGATGGCTGCCAGTGGTACATAGTGTTGACATTGGACCTTATGGAAAAGACATTCAAAGATCTTCTTCTCAGAAACTACTTGTCCAATTAAAACTTAACTAAGCCGTGACAATGGTCCTTAGATAGTCCCATCCAAAAAGGTATCCGTCATTTCTGTACCTCATCCAAGATGGCCGCCAGTGGAACATAGTTTCGACATTGGACCCTATGGAAAAGACATTCAAAGATCTCCTCAGAAACTACAATTCCAATTATAACCAAACTTAGTCACAATGGCCCTTACATGGTCCCTTCCTAAAAAGGTATCTGGCAGGTCCATACCTCATCCAAGATGGCTGCCAATGGGAACATATTTTTAACATTGGACCCTATGCAATATACATTCAAAGATCCTCTTCTCAGACACTACTAGTCCAATTAGAACCAAACTAAGCCACAATGGTCCCACAATGGTGCTTAGGTGGTCCCATCCAAAAAATGTATCTGGCAGGTCTGTACCTCATCCAAGATGGCCACCATCTGGAACATAGTTTTTACATCTTATTGATTTTAAGGGGAACCTCTGCCCAAATGTTTGAATTTTTATTTGAATTGTGGTCTGAATGTTTTAATTTCAGCAATATGTATTACCTTGATTATAAGGGGAACCCTTGCCCAAATTTTTTTGAATAGTGTTCTGTTATGGGTTGTAATGGATGGTGGATCTTTGGGTTGCCATGGAAACCAAACAAGAATACTGTAATTTAAGAAAAAAAAGTATTCTACTAAATTTTATGTTTTGTTTTTCCTATTGGAATTGCCTTTTATCTATGTCAGCCATGGTCCAGGTGAGCGATACAGGCTCTTGAGAGCCTCTTGTTTTATTGTTGTACAGCATATGGAATTTTTTGTCACAATTTTTTCTGAAACTGTAAGAGGGATTCAATTGTTCTTATGCACAGAGCTTCCTTATGGTCCAATCTATCGTGTTTTCAGATTTCAAGGTTATGCCATAAACACTCCCTGTTTGCCAACGTCATTGTTTTTCATTGTTGTACAATATATGGAATTTTTCGTCACAATTTTTTCTGAAACTGTAAGTGGGATTCAATTGTTGTTTTGCACAGAGCTTCCTTATGGTCAAATCTATCTGATTTCAAGGTTGCCGCATAAGTACTTCCTGTTTGCCGAGACTTCATTGTTTTTTTTTTTTTATTGTTCTACAGCATATGGAATTTTTCGTCACAATTTTTTCTGACACTGTAAAAGGGATTCAATTGTTGTTATGCACAGAGCTTCCTTATGGTCCAATCTATCATGTATTCGGATTTCAAGGTTACGCCATAAACACTTCCTGTTGTTTTTCATTGTTGTACTTTATATGGAATTTTTCGTCACAATTTTTTCTGAAACTGTAAGTGGTATTCAATTGTTGTTTTGCACAGAGCTTCCTTATGGTAAAATCTATTGTGTATTCCGATTTCAAGTTTAAGTCATGAGCACTTCCTGTTTGCCAAGACATCATTGTTTTTCATTGTTGAACAATATATGGAATTTTTAAGCTGTTAAGCAGCTTTATACTGTTTTCGGTCTAGACTAGACACTAGCCAGATGTACATAGCAGTCATCACATACGCAATAACGTAGTTCATGTCTGGCAGTAGTTTGTGAGAAACTAATCATCAAATTCAAATTATTTCCTTCGAAAATGTTCAGACTGAAAGTACAATGTATATGCAGTTCTTACAACAACAAAAAAAAAAACAGCATGAAAATGCAGCTTTATTTGACATTTGTAATTAACGATTTGGTTCATTCATAAAAAATTCCCGCGGTGCACTATAATTTTTACAAGTTTTTATGAATGGAAGCATAGTAACTTCTACGATCACCTGAAAAATTGTAACTCGTAAAGCTGTATGAATCTCTTATTATAATCGTGACTTTTGATCGTTTTATTGTTCATATTAACATCTTATCATTTAAAAAGATTTAAGTATATTCATATTCCAATGTTTACATTTCTGGACAGGTGTGCGCATGCGTGTACCTCCAGTGTTGGAGATCTAAGAAATGGCCTTACTTATTTACATTGTACGGCTCGTCTGCAAACACCGTTTTTGAAAAGAATTTAAAAATAATTCTCTGTAGGATAAATTATATAACCTGTTAAAATCTTTTGCATTTACAATTTACAATGAACCATTATGCAAATGTATCAAAAATGAAATATTGGTACAGTTTTAAACTTTATCTTGGACGGCGTACTAGATAGCGACCGGCTTTGTATGTTTTGGGTAATGGCAAACTTCGCTGATTTGCGACAAATTGGGAGAAGCTGCTTGCTTTCTGACCATTTATCACTTGCAGTGTTTTACTCTTTTGTTTCAATTCATTTTGCACCAATTCGGAAGCAGGAATGGAATTCTGGCAGTGGGAGGATGTAAGAAAACATCAATCATCAATCCAAACAACACAGAGCCTGAGGTCCGACAGAGGCTTTGTACAAATAAGAAACAAATGCTTTTGAACCCGATCAATGTGATTTCGAGATGTTTCGGCCGCAGCAACATGACTGCACTGTCTGCAGGATAACACAAGATTTTTGTGTTTGGAATTGAACTTCAATTTCGTCGCATTTACGTTGATTGAACTGGAAAAATTTCTTGAAAAATGTGCAAACAAAAATCAAGTCATTCATAATAAATACTAATCTTCATTGGGAAAGCAAATTCCCTTAAGTTACAAATTAGTAAGCCTTTCTGAGACGCATTGACATCGTTTATGTTGGAAATGTAATAAACTGGAAATGTGGATGAATCTGGAACGTCATAAAAGATGTTACGTCATTCCGGGAATTAAAGGATCTTGAAAACCACATATTCATTTGAATTGTAATCATGCAAACATTTGTGATCAAAAGATAAAACCCTGTATATCTTATTTTGTTCAAGGTATTTTTTATTTTTCAACAATAATTGTAAAAAAGTCACTGCCCTACCTCACATTTGTTTTTGAAATACATGCCTAGAAGTTCTAACATTGATAAAATGCTTAACAGCTTTCCAGCATCAAGCACTTTGATTTGTCACATTTTTGTCTGAAACTGTAAGTGGGGTTCAATTGTTGCTTTGCATAGAGCTTCCTTATGGTCCAATCTACCGTGTATTCAGATTTCAAGGTTACACCGTAAGCACTTCCTGTTTGCAAGGACGTCATTTTTTTTTCATTGTTGTACAATATATGGATTTTTTGTCACAATTTTTTCTGAAACTCTAGGAGGGTTCAATTGTTGTTTTGCACAGAGCTTTCTTATGGTCAAATCTACCGTGTATTCGGATTTCATGGTTAAGTCATAAGCACTTCCTGTTTGCCGAGACATCATTGTTTTTCATTGTTGTACATTATATGGAATTTTTCGTCACAATTTTTTCTGAAACTGTAAGAGGGATTCAATTGTTGTTATGCACAGAGCTTCCTTATTGTCCAATCTATTTTGAAAATGTTAGGCAGGTTCAATTGTTGTGCAGACAGTTATAGTTATAGTTGAACATGTTTGTTACTAGGATTATATTATTGTGTTTATACTTGTATTGTGTCCACGCTTGTACTGTGTTCACACCTGTATTAAGAAAAAACAAACTTATTTTCACTTTTATCCCTCCTGGTTAACTTTGCAGCTGCTAATTTTTACTATTTTCTATTTCTTTTGATGCATTTATAAAAGGAATAAAAATATTAGCAATGATTATATTTCTCGATATTTTCACATTAGTGAAAATGAATCTCTCATGGAAATTAGTTGTTGTACAGTAGTTGACAGTAGTTGACAAAAGTAATTAGAACAATAGTTGACATAACTGTAGGTTGATTATAATCTTTGTTTACAGCGAGTGGAATGCAGTATTTACGTCAGATGGGCATTATACACAGGGATTTAAAACCTGGAAATATCATGAGATTTATAGATGACACAGGACAGTAAGTCATTTGACATTTTATTTACAAGTAACAACATGTGCAAAGTATCAAAATCAACAAATTATTATGTCTAACAGAAAATTATAAGTATTTCAAATAGATTTGGTATGAATTTACAGCAGATTTAGTGGAGCATGTACCAAGTTACCTTTCAATGTTGTTAAAAATTTTATGTGAAATAATATGGTGCTATAGTCTATTCCAGAATTATGCAACACACTTTTAAATACCAAGTTTACTAGCAAATGTACATTATACCGTATATCGGGTTTTTTTCGCGATCTTCATTCAAATCCAGCATGTCAAATGTTCGCTGTGTTTGATTTTCGCGGTTTGAAAATAGAGTCACGAAAAAAACCCTGTACTAAAGATGTTTTATCCAGATTAAAGACTAAAAAGAAAACAAACACTTTATTAGAATACATTCAACCGACGACAAAATCAGTTACATAATTATTGATCGGTATTTAAACTCCACAACCACAAAGTAAACAAGAAATCATTAAGTACCGTTATCTATTTAAATCAATTGTATAACACATATCAATTATCTGTCGTAGCAAATTACACAATCACACGGCATACCCTGTATAGGAAAACAAAATATCACAAGTTAATCGAAAGAATATTCAACTGCATCTGCAATGCCACTTTCTTTAAAGCCATTGAATACAATTCCTCTCTTCCCGCGAATGTAGTCATACATTTTCGTGATCGATTTTGCACCCAGTGGTTTCATTATGGTCAGTGACAAATCAACTTAAACATGTTCAAGGTCATCATTTGCTGCAATATTTTTGGTTATTTTCTCGGCATACCAGTTCTCAAATTGAGATTTTAGGAAATGTTTAACACTCTTGTTCATACTCAGATCCATAGGTTGAAGAAGATCGGTACAATTTGGGGGAATAGTGATGTAAACCAAACGATCACTTGTTAACTTTGTTAGAAAATCATCGGTGATCTGAGCACGGAAACAGTCGAAAATGACAATTGCTTTCTGGTGAAGCGGTAGATCTTTACGGTCTATAACATTACTGACGTATGGTTTGATGATTTTGTCAATATAATCAAACATTGTACTCTGATTTGCCTAATGATTTTCTGATTCGGTGATGTGAAAACCCTTTGGAAATTTAAACTTTGGATGACACTGTGATGTTTTTCCTCGGTAAATCAGTTGAACAGGAAGAAAAGTACCATCAAGAGCACCAGCCAAAGTAGCTGAAAAAAAACATTAAAAATTGTAAACAAAGAGGCAAAGATCGAGCAGTACAATTTATAAAAGTACAAGGACATATATGTAAAAGAATGACAGTGTTTTGATTAAGAGTTGTAAGCCGTGAAAGTTTCCCCGTTGTTGTCGAAAAATTAAATGAAAGCACCGTACAAGTTTCTAAAAGATCTGGATTCAAGAAAACATACTGACAAATTGTGGGTGTCCTGTTATCTTTGTTTTACATTTACCTGGTATTAATATCGGTAAAATACTGTAATTTATTTAATCAATTACCCAGTATTGATTTTTGTCTAATTAACACAGGCAATCTGTCATTCAAAATATTAAATTTTTAATGCTTAAAAAAACAATGAAATTAGCAGTGTCAGTCTAGTATACAATTAAATTACCTGTGATTTGTCGTTTGTCATCAACGCCAGAAATCTCAATGCGCTTGGAGCCTTCTTCAGCCATGGTTCACTGTGAAACCGGCACAACATGCAAGCCTGTTTGGTCCCAATTTATAATAAGTTCTGGGGGTACATTGTGTTGATCAGCGTGTTCTTTAATTTTTTTGAGAAATTTCTGTTTTTCACTGTCAAAGTTTTCAATTTTATCAGCTTTTTTGGATGTCGTTACTTTACGTTTAACAAAGTTCATTCTCCGGAGAAGTGATAAAGCCCAATCAGGGGTAATTGAAATGTGTCCACCATTCTCAACAAGCAGAGATCGATCTTTTGCAATCACTATACCCCGCGCAGCAGCTCGAACAATCGTAGTATTTATGACGCCTCCTGAATTTCGGACTTTCTTGACATAACCTTGGATTTTTTAATCAAGTTCTTCTCCCATTAGAAGTTTTCGTCCACGTTTTCTTGTTGGTAATTCCTCTATATTTATATCTGACATTTCATCACTTTCAGTACTGTCATCGTATGTAAGTTTACGTTTCCTTGAACCCAGTTCTTTAAGATAATCCTTTTTGAAACTGCGTACGGTACTTTCATTTAATTTACTGGACATCAATGGCGAAAACTTTCTCACAGCTGAACTTGGCCCATGTTCCGCAGCATATTTTCCAATGTCAAGTTGCTGTTGTGGGCTATAAGAAGAATATTTTCCACGAGTCGGTTTGGGACTTTCATTAAGAACCTTTTCAACTTCAGCATTAGCTTCTTTATATTCCGGATTTTGTGGCAATTTGTTTTTATCGACAACACTCATATATTTAAGCAACCACATGTTGCACACTATCAACAAAATACAACACTGATTAAAATACGATATATTTTAGTTAAGAGAAACCTTCGGGGCATACATGAAAAGATCTCAGGTATACCCCCGGTATCTATATAACACTATCGGCATACCCGATTAGAACTCGTAAAAAGAAAGACAACCATGATTTTTTAGCTCGCCGGGACGAATTTCCAGAGAGCTATTGTCATCACCCCGGCGTGGGCGTCAGCAAAACTTTAACCTGGCTTGTGGAATGGAGACCTGAAGAACTAGGATGTTGATATTTGGTATGTGGCATCCTTGTGATGAGAGCTTTCTTTTGGTACCATACTTGTAGACATTTTGACCTTGACCTTGCCCTTAGGGCAATTTTTAAAAAACTTTAACCTTGCCTCTAGAAGGTAGGCTTTTAGTGGTAGGGTGTTCATATTTGGTATGTAACTTCCTTATGGTGGTGCTATATTTGTAGACATTTTGACCTTGACCTTGCCCTTAGGGCAATTTTTAAAAAACTTTAACCTTGCTTCTAGAAGTTAGGCTTTTAGTGGTAGGGTGTTCATATTGGGTATGTAACTTTCTTATGATGAGACCTTTCTAAAGGTACCATATTTGTAGACATTTTGACCTTGACCTTGCCCTTAGGGTAATTTTTTAAAAACTTTAACCTTGCCTCTAGAAGGTAGGCTTTTAGTGGTAGGGAGTTCATATTTGGTTTGTAACTTCCTTATGAGGAGAGCTTTCTAATGGTACCATATTTGTAGACATTTTGACCTTGACCTTGCCCTGAGGGCAATTTTTTTTAAAAACTTTAACTTCACTTCTAGAATTAAGTTGCTTAGTGGTAGGGTGTTCATATTTGTTATGTGACGTTCTTTTGATGAGAGCTTTCTAATGGTACCGTATTTGTAGACATTTTAACCTTGACCTTGCCCTGAGGGCAATTTTTTAAAAACTTTTGTTTTTGCTTCTAGAATTAAGTTGTTTAGTGATAGGGTGTTTAAATTTGTTATGTAACTTTCTTGTGAAGAAAGCTTTATATTACTTTCGAATTTATTGTGCATTGAAGTTACTGGAATCCCCGGCGAGCTATGTTGTCTTCTGACAACTCTTGTTTAGTGGAAAAGTTACCTTAATGGGAATTTTTCGCTGTGTTCAAATTTCACGGATTTTAATCTACCGCGAACATAGCAAAAATTGGACACACGAGAAAATAACCTGATATACAGTATTTGGAAGGGTAGTACTTTAAACTATGTTGGAATTTAAACAATGTTAAAATATAAACATACTATTAACAGTTTTTCATCTCAATTTGAAGCAGAAAATCTTTCTTTTTTTCCAAGTAACATCTCCCTATATAAAATGTATAATGATTAAATAGACTATTGCATCTTTTATGAAATAACTAATTTGATATGAATGGATTTTTAAAGTTGCCTGAGGCCTGTTTGAAGTTGCTAGTCAAGTTTGCAAAGTTTGAGGGTACACGGTTTATTAAATCTGCTGTTATGAGACTTTTTCTGGTCTCAACACTTGTTCGGACATGGGAGATTTTGTGTTTTGCCTTTTTTGGGGTCTCCCTGAAATGTAATTAATGTACATAGATGTCGAGAAGGAATTTTTTTGTATGAAAATATGATTAGAATTTTAGATATGAATTTTTCTTTAGTTGTATTTTAATTTGAAAAAGAGGGCTGTTTACTGCAACCTGGCCTTCATCCTTCAATGCATCTATTTCTTGGTCTGTTTTTCCATTTGTTGAAATTTATGTTCACTCTAAATTTACAAGCAATATCTTGTCTATGAAAACAATTCAAATTCAGATATAGGATTAATTTTTAAAAAGGTATAACAAAAAAGCACACTTACAACAATGAAAGGATCCATATTCTATTTAATGCTATTGATGCCCTTTATAGGGAAAGAATATAACAAAATTAGTTTTGAATGCCTTAATATTTGTATTATTTTATATTATACAATTGCTGTCTTTTGTTGAGGTAAATGTGATGAGTTATTGACTTTTGAAAAGAAGTGATATTCACTGAGCCCGAAGGGCCAAGTGAATATCATTTCTTTTCAAAAGTCAATAACTCACACATTTACCGAAACAAAAGACAGTTATTGTGATGCCCCCAGATCGAGGATCGGGGGCATATTGTTTTTGTCCTGTCTGTCTGGGCGTCCAAAACTTTAACCTCGGCTATAACTTTTTTACTATGTAAGACTTTTCATACTTGGCAAGTGTATAGGTCTAGTCAAGAGGAATATAAATATGTAAAAAAATAAAAATAGGTCAGGTCAAAGGTCAAGGTCACAGAGTTCAAAAAGGAGTGAAATTGGCTGTTTTCACATATTTGACTGTAGAATCCTTATTATTTATCCTATTGAGATGGGGTTTGTTTTATGTTATTGCTAATAAAATTACCAACTGTAGTATGTCAACAAAATTTAGGTAGATTACCGTTTTTGAGAAACAAGAGGCCCAAATGGGACAAACGGAAAAAATGAATTTTAAAATTTTTTGTCGGTTCTTGATGCAGTATTTTTCTGTAGGTTTTTTATAGCATGTTTAAACAGATACATTTAACAATTAAAAACATTTCAATAAACAAGAGGCCAAAAGGGGCTTCATCTCTTTCAGAATAAAGGGGTTGAATTGGGTGTTTTTGTGGAAATAAACAACTTTGAACTATGTAAGATAGACTTTTAATACTTGGCAAGTGTATAGGTCTTGTCAAGAGGAACATAAATAATATGCAAAAAAAATTACGTCAAAGGTCAAAGGTCACAGAGGTCAAAAAGGGGTAAAATTGGGTATTTTCATATATTTTACTGTAGAATCTGGGGGCGTATGTAGTGTTTCACAAACACATCTTGTTTTATTCTATATTTCAAAGAAAAAGTGATGTTCACTGGATTCATAAAGTAAACAAAAATTAAAAAGGGCATTTTATCAGTTATTTTTTAAACAACAAGAAAAAAAATACAAAAATACAATGGACAAAGATATCCTGTAAGACTATTTATTAAACAATTAAAGTAGTTTATTTTAATACGGCCATAGGATCATTGGTGCTCTGATGGCAAATAACAAGAATATGTCTTTCCATTGAAAAGTTAATATTTGAACGTTGTGGAAACCTTCCATAGTGAGATCAGATTAGGGGGTCTGGTATTAAACCCTAAATTCTACCCCTGATTTTGGCCAAAATAAACTTATCTGAACAGCACCTGGATTTAAGAAAATAATCTGGCATTTATCCTGCCCATTAGAACAAAAAGCCCGGCCCAACAAGATTCAGGGGAAAATGTGAAGCGGGCATACAAAAAAAATCCTAGCTTGGGTGAAAATCACAGCCCCCCCTTGAAATCGAATAGTCCGTGCCCTATTTGGAGGGGAGAATATATCGGTAATCTCAGTATACACTAAATTTTTCATTTGTGAATCACTCAGCAAATTGATTTGAATAGAATTGTAGGTATATGTGTTCGTCTGGTACAATGTCCGATGTTTTATTTTATTGTAGTGACACTAGAAGGCCACTATGATTTGTTGATTAAAATAACTCGAATTCCCCTTTCCAAAATTAGTAACACGTGACAATCGCCGCCATTGAATATCACCTCTGACCAGTGAATACCGTTTTTAGCTCACCTGTCCCAAAGGGTCAGTGTGAGCTATTGCAATCACTTGGCGTCCGTTGTCTGTCGTCCATCCGTTAACTTTTCACATTTTCATCTTCTCCTCTGAAACCACTGAAGCAAATTCAACCAAACTTTACAGGAATGATGTATGGAAGGTCCTTAACAAATATTGCTCATTTCTTTCCGATCCAATAAAAAACATGGCTGCCAGCTTGGAACTTGGGTTTAACATTGCATCCTAAGGGAAAAATCACATTTCCATCTCCTCCTCTGAAACCAATGAAGCAAATTCAACCAAGCTTTACAGGAATGATGTACTAAAGGTCCTAAACAAATTTGCTCATTTAGTTCCGATCAGATAAAAAACATGACTGCTAGCACAGAACATAGTTCAACATTAGACCCTATGGGAAAATTTCATTTTCATCTTCTCCTCTGAAACCATGGAAGCAAATTCTACCAAACTATACAGGAATGATGTACTAAAGGTCCTGAACAAAGATTGCTTATTTCGTTCAGATCCTATAAAAAACATGGCCGCCAGCACAGAACTAAGGTTTAACATTGGACCCTATTGGAAAAATCACATTTTCATCTTCTCCTCTGAAACGGATGAAGCAAATTCAAACAAATTTTATAAGAATGATGTACTAAAGGTCCTTAACAAAGATTGCTCATTTCCTTCTGATCCGTAAAAAAACATGGCTGCCAGCAAGGAACATAGAACCCTATTTGAAAATCACATTTTCATCTTCTCTTCTGAAACCACGGAAGCAAATTCAACCAAACCTTACAGGAGTGATGTACTAAAGGTCCTTTACAAAATTTGCTCATTTTGTTCTGATCTGATTAAAGACATGGCCGCCAGCACGAAACTTAGGTTTAACATTGGACCTTATGGGAAAAATCACATTTTCATCTTCTCCTCTGAAACGACTGAAGCAAATTCAGCCAAACTTTACAGGAATGATGTACTTAAGGTCCTTAACAAAGATTGCTCATTTTGCTCTGATCATATAAAGATACAGGACACAGTTTAACATTGGACCCCATGGGAAAAATCACATTTTCATCTTCTTTTCTGAAACCACTGACTTTTCTGAAATTTGACCATACTGTACAGGAATGATGTACTAAAGGTCCTTAACAAAGATTGCTCATTTCATTCCAATTAGATAAAAAAACATGGCTGCTAGCGCAGAACTTGGGTTTAACATTGGACCCTATGGGAAAAATCACATTTTCATCTTTTTCTCTAAAACTGCTCAAGCACATTCAACCAAACTTTACAGGAATGATGTAATAAAGGTCCTTAACAAAGATTGCTCATTTCATTCTGATGCAATAAAAAACATGGCCGCCAGCATGGAACATAGTTTAACATTGGACCCTATGGGAAAATCAGATTTTCATGTTCTCCTCTAGATCTGAAACCACTGAAGCAAATTCAACCAAACTTTACAGGAATGATGTACTGAAGGTCCTTAACAAAGATAGCTCATTTCGTTCAGATCCGATAGAAAACATAGTTTTACATTGGACCCTATGAGAAAATCAAATTTTCATCTTCTCCTCTGAAACTACTGAAGCAAATTCAACCAAACTTTACAGCAATGATGTACAGAAGGTATTTTACAAAAATTGCTCCTTTCATTTTGATCCTCCAGTGCAGAACATAGTTTAACATTGGAGCCCGGTATGAGAAATCATCCTTTTCATCATCATCTCTGAAACTATTCAAACAAATTTAACTAAATGCATAGAAGGTCTTTTGAAAAAATTACTCATTTCAATAGGATCAGACAAAAAACATGTGTGCTAATGAAGAACATAACTAAACAGTAGATCCCATTTTTGGTCATGCATGGCATACTACGAAGCATTTTGTCAGGTGAGCAATACAGGCTCAGTCTCTGAGCCTTTTGTTTATTAAATAAAAGCGATTTTCATTGAAATCTGTAGTAAATCAAAATTTTCTTACTTATAAATATAGAATAATTATTATTATTTTTACAGATCAATTTACAAACTGACAGATTTTGGAGCTGCTAGACAGTTAGATGATGAAGAAAATTTTACATCTATATATGGCACTGAGGAATATCTTGTAAGACTATTTCTATTGTTAGCCTTTTTTCTGAATAAGGGTCACCTTGACCTTCATTTTCCACTTGATTGTCTTACCTTCATATTTACTTACTCTGTGATTGTACATGGTAGGATCGTCTAAACCTTTCATATGCAGGCATCCCCAATAAAAAGTCAGCATTTTGGCAAAATTAGATCACCTTTATATACAAATGTACATATTCTGCTTGACTGGCTTGCATATTCAAATTTATGTCTAGGTTGCATATCTGTTACATTATTTGGTTGGATTATTAAACCTTTTATATACATGCCTCTCTGATAGTAGGTCAGCATCCAGGCAAAAATTAGGTTACTGTGACATGTACCTTAACAATATGATCTTGTAATCATAGATTTTCAATGTATCATAACAGTAATCATAGATTACCAATGTATAATTACAGTAATCATAGATTTCTAATGTTTAATTACAGTAATCATAGGTTTCTAATGTATAATTACAGTAATCATAGATTACCAATGTATAATTACAGTAATCATAGATTTGTAATGTTTAATTACAGTAATCATAGATTTCTAATGTATAATTACAGTAATCATAGATTTCTAATGTATAATTACAGTAATCATAGATTTCCAATGTATAATTACAGGACCCAAACATGTATGAAAAGGCAGTATTAAGAAGACATTCAGTGCCATACCAAGAATTTGATGCAAGTGTTGACATCTGGTCATTAGGAGTTACAATTTATCATGTTGCCACAGGACATTTACCATTTCAACCTTATGGTGGGAGGTCAAATAGCCAAACAATGTAAGTCTTCTACCTGTGCCACATATATAAAAATCGTGATTAAAATTTACATATTTTTATAAAAACCGCTTTCTAGAAAGCAGTAAAAAAATGACAGCAAGATTTGATTCATTTTACCTTGAAAGAAAATGAAAAAGCATGAAGAAACCTGTCTAAATAGAATCAAAAAAAGCCAAAATCTTTGTACAGTACACCTTATTTTGAGTCACAATCTTTGAGAACCTGTACCAACAGTGTATTATTGATTGGGAAAATCAAGAGGAAATATTTTTATGCCCCTGCCTTTAAAAAAGGGACATTAATTTTTACCCTTGTTTCTACAGCTATCCATTTATATAAAAAGTCTTCTGTCAAATATTTGGGGCATTTTCCTCAATCAGTTGATTAGATATTTGATCTTTAACATCATAGCGAGTTGTGCTGTACCTTCTCTTTCAGGTTTATCACACATCTACTCCACATTCTCCCATACATTGATAGTTTCAGAATAATTCATGATGAAATTTTCAGCATATATTTCTTTTAATATGTAGAAAAGGTTTTATATTTGATTTTAAATCTTTTTATGGTTAGTTGTATGAGTTGTTCCAGTATAGTCTTTCATCTACATGTTTATTATGTTTGCCAATACATTGAAACTCTGGCAGGGAGTATCTGGGTCCAATGTACACATGTTCTATTATTGCTGTAAAAATGATAGAAGGATGTTCATTAAAGGATATTTTTAATATCCAAATATAATTTATCAAAGCAAATATGTAATTATATATTTAGACTTGTTCCAACTCTAGGTTTGTGCAACCCATTCTCATGCAAATGTTAATTAACTTGAATCTTTCCTGCATATCTGATTCTAGGTTCCTGATTACAACAACTAAGGAGTCTGGTGTTATATCTGGTATTCAGAGATATCAGAATGGAGACATTGAATGGAGTAAAGAACTACCAGGAACATGTCGTTTGTCTCTGTGAGTAAAATTCTGTATTGAGTAAGAACTACCAGGAGCATGTTGTTTGTCTCTATGAGTAAAATACTGTATTGAGTAAGAACTACCAGGAACATGTCGTTTGTCTTTGTGAGTAAAATACTGTATTGAGTAAGAACTACTAGGAACATGTCGTTTGTCTCTGTGAGTAAAATTCTGTATTGAGTAAGAAGTTAAGAACTACCAGGAACATGTTGTTTGTCTCTGTGAGTAAAATACTGTATTGGGTAAGAACTACCAGGAACATGTCGTTTGTCTTTGTGAGTTAATTACTGTATTGAGTAAGAACTACCAGGAACATGTTTGTCTCTGTGAGTAAAATTCTGTATTGAGTAAGAACTACCAGGAACATGTCGTTTGTCTTTGTGAGTAAAATTTTGTATTGAATAAGAACTACCAGGAACATGTCGTTTGTCTCTTTGAGTAAAATTCTGTATTGAGTAAGAACTACCAGGAACATGTCGTTTGTCTTTGTGAGTAAAATTCTGTATTGAGTAAGAACTACCAGGAACATGTTGTTTGTCTCTGTGAGTAAAATACTGTATTGAGTAAGAACTACCAGGAACATGTCGTTTGTCTTTGTGAGTAAAATACTGTGTTGAGTTTCATCGGAAAGCTTAAAATATCACAATAGATAGAGATTTGTAGTGTCAATGACATGCCAGCTATTAGATAAGCTTGGCAAAGAACAAATGATACCCAATACACTGATGCTATGGTCTGTGCTCAAAGTGAAATTTACCTGTGCAATTTATGTTAAAATGTCTCTTTGAAAATTCTATAGAATTCATTTCTAGGCCAATTTTCATAAAATTTGCATTGATAAAAAGAGCATGACATGTAGTTTCTAACACTAATTTGGAATAGTTTAATGATCCGTAGTTTTCAAACTGTAACAATTTATTCATAAATAGAAAATTTTGGTGTCAAAATTTACTACATACGTGTATCTATAGAAAATATGAAGTTAAATATTTTAAATTGTATTGAAAAAGTAACTACTAATCATAAAATTATTAGAAACTACATTTCAACTCTTTTTATAAATGCAAATTTTATGAAAATCTGTCCAGAAATGAATTCTATATATTTGTTTTTAAACAGAGGCTGTTTTTACAAAAAAATGTACAGACCACTTGTGGATATACTTTTGAGCACAGACTGTACATGCACAAGGCTTGTACCAATTCCACAGAGCAAAAAAATGTACATTATTTCTCCAGCTGTCGTAGTATTTTGAACAGATAAATCATGATAAGGAGGGGTATTTGCCAAAAATACAAGTCGTGGGCGGTGAAATTTCCCTAGCCTGAAGTGCGAGGGAAATTTAGACCCAAGACTTGTATTTTTGGCAAATACCCTGACGTTCATGGTATATCTGTTTAATTACGCCAAATGTCTCTATCATTAAAACGCACAGATGACTCCGGGACAAATACCATGCCAAGCGTCTCAGTGATAGGGGTATTTGCCAAAAAACACCACGGCTATTAACCAATCAGAATGCAGCTTACTTACATAAGGTGTAATTAGTATAAATAATAGAGTAACTTATCATCCTTCCCTATGGTTTTATCAGCCTGCAGAGCCTTTCCGCAAAAGCCGTACCTGGTTGACCTGGATATATCGGAGGTTGACCTGGATATATCAAGGGATTCTCCCGAAGTTTCAAAGGGAATAGCTTTTTTTCAATGTTTCAAATGAAATCAAATTTGTAAAATAAACATCTATTTCATTTGCTCTTTCCGATTAGGTATTAAGAACAGAATCATGATTACTCAAATGGATAGACTAGATGCCAGAAAAATTGTAGAAACTAGGTCGTTGATATATCCTGTAGAGCTTTGACGTTTTCACATTATGACATCATAAAAGCTCCAAGGAACGATAGAATGTTGTAACAACCAAAGGTTGCTGCAAAATTCAAAATCAACATTATTTAGAGTATTTTGGTCAAAATATTCACCTTGTTACAAAACCTTTGCCAATAAAATGATAACAAAGCGACAAAACATGTTTTTAACCTCAAAATTGCTGAAAAGGCGAGAATGGCATGTATGTGGAATTTCTCGCGCAACTTTGGGAGAATTTGAAAACTCAGTTCAATAATTACAAAT
>MJUU01042122.1:11810-22499 GCA_002080025.1 Modiolus philippinarum | reverse complement strand
AGCTCTAATTTTGACGTCTATATATGGTTGATTTTAGATGTTCTGATTTGAAGTTAGTTTTTGGTTATTGTAATGTTTCTGTCGAAAATCACCAAATAATATTTGAAAGAAATGACATTGAAACCTTGATGTCGATATTACGTCGAACCAACCTTAGAACATTTGTCACGAAGACGCGAACTGTACCAAATCGTGAACGACGCGAGACGACAAGGTAAACGCACGTCTTTAGTTAGAGACAAACTATACATTAAGGGGACGACCATTTGATCCCGGGGCGGGGGGGCGTGGTGGCTGGCAGATTTTGTAAATAAATATTCTGACCCTGAAAGAGTTGGAAATAAATAATCTGGTCTGCACATCCAAGAAAACAAATGAGCTGGCCTTAGATTTATTGGTACCATACGATTATGTTATTGAAAAATATTCTGGCCCGCAAAATTTTGAAAATAAATAATCTGGCTCGACCGAAACTGCTAGGCCCCCCCCCTAGGGAATCAAATGGTAGTCCCCTAACGGCGAGTTGTATGCTAGACGCACTGCTAACACTAAAGTCGTTAACCTGAATCCGAGAAACTACAGAGAGGCGCTTATTACTCCACAGAGAGAGGTGAACAGTAAAGACCGGCCATTCAGATGCTTTAGGGCAGGATTATCGCCAGCCCCTGGCCAAAACGACGAAACAGCATAGGGGTGTCACGGAGAAAAACATTTCATATTTGGTACTTTGTATAGTTATGAAGATTGTAATTCTAATCCTATAAAGTAATAAAAGTTGTATTAGTAAAGAATATCTAGTCTGTAAACAAAACAGCATTTTAGAAGAAAAAAAAACTAATAACGATGAATATTTCAACCAATAGGTGAATCATTGCCTTGCCAAAGGCATTGATTGTAATAATCAAAATTCAAATTGTCTTGGTTTAAATGCTCATTTACTAGATATTCACAATGTTTTTGAAAACTCATCTGAAACATACTTGTTTAATAACAAAGAACGTTTTGAAAGTGTTCTAAGTATTGATGACACAAATAAATGTGTATGAACAAATACCCTGACTTTATAGACAAAAACAATTCACTTCAAAATAGTACACGTGTAACTCAAAACCTGTCCGATTTGAAAAAAACCAAAATTATCGGTTGTCCTAGTACTGAAGAAAGTTCAGAAGCAAATTTGAATGATGAATCACTGTTGGTTGAAAAATCATGAAATGACGATCAGTATAGTGTTAACTTGAACGATCATGAAAAATTACCTTGTGAAAGTATTTGTTCAGACAATCAGTATAGTGCTGATTTGAACACTTATGAAAATGTACCTTGTGAAAGTATTTGTTCAGAACATAGTAATAGTCATGGTTCAAGTGATAACAATATATCTATGAACGAAATCATTGATATAAAAAAATGAATATTTTATGCTTAAATTGTTGTGGGCTTAAACGAAGAGCACAATATCCAGAATTTGAAAACCGTGTACGCAAACAAGATATAGTATGTTTAAAAGAAACAAAAACAGATGATTTCGACCAAATTGAAATACCAGGCTACATATTTAAGTTAAAAAATAGGAAGAGTTTATCACGAAACAGATCTGGGAGTATAGCTTTAGGTTTTAAAGAAAAGCTTTCTGACAAAGTTGCTCTGATAGAACCTGGATGTGAGTTTGTCTACTGGTTTAAAGTTTGTTCTGATCTTTTAAATACCGATGAAGACTGTATTTTCGGAATTGTTTATATACCACCGGAATATACGACTTATTCATCCGATGACGCTTTTAGGGAAATTAAGAGTGAATATCTAAATTTTTGTCTAATTTTGATCGTGTTTGCTTACTTGGTGACTTTAATAGGATGATTTTATACAGATAGATGTTAATGACCCTTCAATAGAAGGTATTGATATTGTAAATAGTGTTGGGTTTTTAGATATATATAATTTACCACGTAATCGCAAAAATAAAGACAAAGTTAAAAATAATTTTGGTAAACTGTTGCTTGAATTTTGTAAATCAAATGATTTCTTGATATTAAATGGACGATTGAAAGGGGACAAAGAGGGGAGTTTAACCTGTAAAAATGCAAGTGTTGTTTATTATTGTCTATGTAATGTGTCTTTCTTATCAAATTTCACCGATTTAAATGTATTAAATTTTTATAAATTATACTCGGATGTTCACTCCCCTCTATCGGTGTCATTGACAACGAAAGAGAACGCGATCATTACGGAACTTGATAAAGATTTTAAAAAGAAGGAAATAATTAATAAGTGGGACCAAGCAAAAGTGCAGGATTTCATGAAAATATAGAAACACTGAAGGTTTTTGACTTAATTAGAAAATAAACTTTTTAATTTACATTTTGAAAATATATGTAATCAGGATGTCAACCAGTATGTTCGTGAGTTGGGGGAAATACTCTTAAATTCGACAAGAAAACTCTATGAACGCAAGTCTCTAAAAATAAAAAAAAACACAAGTTAATACTAGTAAAAGTAGTAAACCCTGGTTTGACGAGCATTGTAAATTCCAAAAACAAAATTATAGAAAAATTAAAAGGAAATACAAAAGAATCAAAACAGATAGGTTACGAGAACAGTTATTTTCCTCAGAAAAACAATATAAAGAAACTTTAGATCGAAGTATGGCAAAGCAAAGACGAGATATGCAAAATAAACTAAAAGCTTTACGTACCAAAAATCCAAAGGAATACTGGAAAATTCTAAATAAAGATAAAATAAGAAACAACCAAATATACCAGTTGATATTTTCTTCGAGTTTTATAAAGAATTAAACAAAAAGCCAAGCCAGGACGATATTCCAAACATACCGGACGTAAATGAACATGAAGTAAACCAAATAAATATGGAAATCAATCAGAGTATTACATTGTACCAAAGAAGAAATTTCTAAATGCATAATGAAGTTAAAAAGTAATAAAGCAAGCGGGGAGGATTTTATAATAAACGAATACATAAAGGAAACTGTGACTCAATTCATTAATATTTACGAAAAATTATTCCGTACAATATTTGATACTGGCATAATTCCAGATTTTTGGCTATTAAGAAGCATTAAACAAATATTCAAAAATAAGAGAGATAAATACGACCTAAAAAATTTTCGTCCAATAACCATATTTAGCTGTTTAGGCAAACTTTTCACCTCTATATTGAATGATTGACTAAACAAGTTTTCTGAGGAATTTCAAATTCTGAATGAAAGTCAGTGTGGTTTTCGAAAACAATGCTCTACTATTGACAGTATCATTATTCTGTACTCTTTTTTTCGACTGTTTAAATAGTAAGGGTAAAGGGTAAAAATATTATTATGTCCTTTCGTTGATTTCGAGAAAGCATTCGATAAAGTATGGTACAAGCTCTTACTACTCAACATAAACGGTAAAATGTACCATTTAATTTTTATTGTGTACGATAATATAAAGTCATGTATCATATATAATAATAATAAATCAGAATTCTTTAATTGTGAAAATGGTGTAAGACAAGGAGAAAATCTATCCTTTTTTATTTTCAATATTCCTCAATGATTTATAATCTTTCTTGCAGTCAAAAAACGTCAATGGTCAGGATTCATTGTCCGATGAAATTGAAAGTCAGTTAACCGTATACCTGAAACTTTTTGTTATTCTCTATGCAGATGATACAGTTATCATGGCTGAGACAAAAGAAAATCTAAAAAAACTCGATGCTTTCTCACAGTATTGTAATTTTTGGCAATTAAAAGTAAACGTGGAAAAAACTTAGTGTTTAGTAGAGGTAAATACCCCCAAATTTGGAATTTTAATTTGATGACACTAATATTGAAATAGTTACTCAATTTAATCATTTGGGTGTTTTGTTTTCTAAGTCTGGAAACTTTTCTGAAAAAAATCTCAGATAGAAAAAGCTACAAAAGCCATGTTCGATGTTTAAAAAAGGGTAAATCACACAATTTGTGAATTGACTGCCAATTAGACTTGTTCGACAAAATAGTAAAACTTATACTTTTATATGGATGCGAAGTTTGGGGATTTTCAAAAAACGAAATAATAGAAAGAGTACATTTACGAATTTGTAAATTATTGCTAACTCCAAGGTACATGGTTTATGGTGAATTAGGTAGACACCCCTCTAGATATAGACATCAAAATTAGGATAATTTGTTTTTGGGCTAAATTAATTTCTGGAAAGCAAATAAAAATATCCGCTATAATCTATAAATTTATGCAAAAAAATGTTGATTGAAAGGGACAAAAAGTTTCTCTGGTTGAAGAATGAAAAAAATAGTTTAGATAATCGTGGATTAGGATATATTTGGAAGTGACAGGCTTTTATCAATGAAGAATGGTTAAAGCAAATCGTTCAAGTTGACTTGACTGATCAGTATCTTCAAATGTGACACTCTACCGTTTATAACTCTCGGAAAGGGTTGAATTATAGAATATATAAAACTAATTTAGAATTTGAAAAGTATTTTTTTTTTCATTTTAAATTACAAAGATATACTATTGTTAAGCAAACTTAGAACGACAAATCATAAATTACCTATTGAATACGGTAGATGGAATAATATCCCTAGAGAAAACAGAATTTGCATGCTATGCAACGATCAAGAAATTGGAGATGAATTTCATTATGCTTAAATGCAAATATTTATTTTGAAAATCAACGAAAAAAAATATATAGAAGAACTTTCAAACTAGATCAAATCTTATTAAATTCAAATTGTTAATGACGTCAACCTCTAAAATTGAACTTCAAAATCTTTGCCGTTTCATAAAAATCATAAATAAAAGTATTGACTCCTGTTAACCCCTTTTTATATATATATACTTTGTATATAGACATTTATTGACTCCTGTTAACCCCTTTTTATATATATATACTTTGTATATATAAGTAAATATTGTGCATTCGTGTGTGTGTGTGTGTGTGTGTGTTAAAATGTATTTATATGTATGTCTATGTCTCTGTAACTGTAATAGATTACGAGAAATAAAGGATCTGAATCTGAGAATCATACACTGTACACAAGTATGTATAGCTGAAAGATATCAACCGCTGGCTTTTGCTAGTGCCGGTACCAAGTCTGGCTGTCTCGACTGCCTATCGTGTTGTTTACCTTAGTCTTTTGTCTTATTTGTGATTTTTCTGTGTAGTTCCCTATCATATTGTGGCATGCAATTATAATTTTCAGCCATTGAAGGTGTTTCCTGTTTCCTTATTTCATCTGATTATATAAATGTTTCATTTTCCACATCTTACAAAATGTGTATGTTATGAATATTTCATTACATGGAAAAAGCTGCTGCAAAAGGAAAGAATCGATATTAGGCGAAAACAAAAGCCCTGTAAATCCGGGGACGTTAAAATATAACAAATTTTACTCAGTTGTACTAATAATCGTAGTAAAATACTACATAAAATTAAATTGAAATGAACACATTGCTGAAATACTTTTCGAACCTGTAAAAAACCGATTTAATTAAAATATTTTTCACACATATTAAAAGTTAAATGGCAGATATATTTCAGCATATCTTTTGCTTCTTGTACCTGCACATTTACAATAAACAGTATACAATAAACTAATCGTACATATGTCACACAAATGCGGAATACCTAGTATTTCGCACGAAATCAAGGGTTTCCGTGCGATATACGTAGTTTTTTGTACGAAAACTGCAATTTCCGATTGCTATATAGAGTATTTTGCGAAATACCTGTGTAATTCGCACTAAGCCTGCAGTTTCCGATCAAAATCGAACAAAAATACGAATGTTTAAGTTTTTGAGTTTTTACACATACCAATGGGAATCTAGAACCAAAATGCTTTTAAGATTTAAACGTTCATCAACTTAGAAACGGAGACCGGTATTCGGATATATTTAAACCAATGAAAATCTTTTATTCTGTTTTATAGCTTATAGTTTTCTATTTTTTAAAACTTTAGAAATTTTTATTTATCATATGAATTTCAATATTATAACTTTGTGATCAAATAGAGTGGTGTTTGTGCCCTTTTGGGGTGCATACGAAAATCTGAGTAGCAGGTCAACTGGTTCACTTTAACAGTTGACAATTTCGCCATTTTAAATTAGACTTAAGTTATTATATCTTCAAATCTCTTGAGAAAAGATGTTCTTTTTATATAATTTGTGTGCTGTACTCTTAAGTTTCTTTTGGGAAATACACCACACAGTAAACTCACTCTTCAACAATGACAAAAAAAAAATAAATAAAAAAAAATAAATAAATAAAAAAAAATCATTTTCAGGAAAATTTTATATCATACCATTCGGTCGAAGGAGGTTATGAAGTGTTATACCAAATTTATGAATTTTAGCATAAAATACTGTTAAAAGTACGATTTTTAACTCCGTGGTTTAAATTGATTATGCAAATTTCATGATTTTTAGCATAAATAGAGCATTCAAAGTTTTTATGTTTTTGTGGTTTAAACTGATTATTTAACAATGACAAAGCCTTTTGAAAACGTACCCTCATGATATTTATTCGAAGGAGTTCAAATAGTGCGATATACAAATTTCATGAATTTGATCATAAATAAGGTATAAAAAGTAAAATATTTAGACAGGAGTTAAACATCAATCTTAAAAATGACTGAAACAATTCCGTTTTTGAAAAGTTTACTTCCTAACACCTTTCGAAGGAGTTTTATATACTACGATATACAAACTTCACAAATGTAAGCATAAATGAGGTATTGAATATATAATTTTGGTAAGAGGTCTAAACTCAATCTTTAAAAATTACCAAAACAATTCAGTTTTGAAACTTTCGTTGTATCCTGTATGTTGCAAATTTTTAAATATATTATGTATTGAAAGTAAGATTTGTAGTTTCAACTAACTCTTTACAAATTGCCTAGTTTTTTTATTTACATTTATTACCTTATTTGTGTTTTTTTTAATCGTATATCGCAACGTATAAGCTTTAAAAATTGGAAGATAACTGTGTCTAACGACAACTTATAATAATGACTTACCACAGTATGGTAATATGCAAAGAAACAACAAACAACGATACTGAAGTATTTCAATTAAAATGGATATTAAGTTAACTTTGTGTATAAGTTCCTGTGAGACGAGAAATTGCGATATCTTAACTGTTTATACACATTAGGTTATTTGTTTTGTATCAACTAGTAAATAATTTACGAAAGGATATGGAGTAAATGAACATGAGACCATAATAAATAACTGTCATATGATTCAATTTTATCAGAAATTCTCATAAACTACTGAAAATAGACCCGGAACATATAGGGCAAAAAAAAAAAAAAAAAAAACAAGGAAAATGAATAATATATAGAGTAATAAGGAGAAAAATGATTCGAGATATGATTTAGTTCAACAAAACTACATATATCTCCTATTTGCCCACCTTGTGTTCGCAAAAAAAAATCACACCTTGCTACGAAAGATGCTTGAAACAACGACAGTAGAATACCGAAGGAAGAAAAGAGATGTATTTACAAAAGTCGAAGTCAAAAGACATGTCCAAAATTAGAATACAGAAAACAATGACATTAGACAGCTACAAAGCATAGAAATAAGAAAAAAACCACAACATTCAAAACCAAGGCACTCACAGTGTGAACTCCCATGAAACGGAGAGTGACATTAGGTGTTTCGGAAGGGTAAGTATGTCCTGCTCTGTTAACAGGCCCGTCACACTGTAAGTGAGTCAATCTAGGAAAATGTCAAAATCGGTATAGTAAAATCCTGGAATATGTTTATCGAACTGAAAATGTCATTTGGAACACTGACACGTCATATCTTTCAATGATGTTATGGTGACGACCGGGGATGGAATTAACATAGTTGAACAAATCCCTGACTAAGCAGCTTTTGGGGCAACTGTTTTAAAAAAATCACTATACAAACTACACAATCGACAGAAACGAATCAACTATTAAATGTACATCCCATGGCCTGGAGAGGTAGGTATATTGCTGCTAAGCAAAGGAAAGTTCACAATTTCGAAGTTAAAATCATAAACCTTGTCATATAGCTTATATTTCAAACGTCCTTCTTTGTCAACATACAACAAAAGATCCAGGTACGAAGCTGAAGTAGGTGTATCAGTTGTTTCTTTAATTTCAAGATAGGATAGATCTGATACAAATATTCCATAAATGTTGGATTATTGAGAGAAAGTACATCGCCTATGTAGCAGAAACTGAAATTAAAAGACTGTGATAAATGTTTTTGTTTTCTATGTGTGAGCCCTTGTAAAGCATCGGCCTCATACGAGTAAAGGAAAGGGTATGCTAAAAGTGACAGGAATCCTTATTGTCTGTTGGAAAACGCGACTTCCGAATTCGACAAAAATATTGTCGATCAAAAATTCTAGCAGCTGGATTACGTCAGTATCAGTGTACTTCTTATTTTGAATAGTGTGGTTCTTAACATGTTTTTTGGCTACTACTGAAAAGGTGTATCTGAGTTCTCCATTTTTAGTGCAGAAACATTGATGCATAATATCTGCAAATAATTCCAAATGTAATTGTAACGTTCATTTTCATTGGTCAACGTCATGAATAGCAAACGGAAATATTTTTCGATATTTCCGTTTGCCCATTAATCCGCTCCGCAAAAATATAGTGCAGTAAAAAAAGACGTCGTTAACATGGATAACGCATTTTTAACATACAAAATTGGAATTATAAGGATTAAACACTGATTTTTAGGAAATTATGTATGTATAAACTCCGGCAGCTCACTCACAAACTTAACATAAAGTCCTTCGTACTTTATTCAGTTTGTGAGTGAGCTGCCGGAGTTTATACATAGATAATTTCCTAAAAATGAGTGTTTAATCCTATATTAATGTTTGTCTCTTGTTTTCATTATTGTTTTTCTGGTGCAGTTTGCTTGTAAATTGTGACATGTGATTGTAGTTCCTGGTCATTGTAGGTGTTTGCTGTTTTCCTGTTTTTGTAATTTTAGTTTATTGCGTAGCAGGGTTGTATAACGAGTATAACAATCAAAAGTTTGAATGCTATGGCAATGGGTAAGACTGGTTGAAGATAGCTGTTTAAGGAAATCTTTGGAATATTAATGAATCCGCATTTGATTCACGCCGCTCGTAGAGTAAGCTTTATGACAGAAATTTTTCAGTTCATCACTGACTGTGGTCAACAAAGTAGTGAGGACCTGTAAAATAGGTTTAGTGGTTCATCTGGACGACCTCGGAGGCCAGTTTTCTATGCTTTCCTGAGACTGTAAAACATTATATATCCATGATGGTGAGCTATAAATATGTTGATATCTGTTTGTTGACAGTCAATGACCGCTGTTTGTTTTACAATCAATGACCGCAAATAGCGACATCGAATGTAAATGTTGTACACAAAACATTCTTAAAACATGTAGACGTCTAAATCTTCTACGTTGTGTTGTTTAAAACCTTATAAAACCTGAAAAGCGTCATTAGTTTTATCTTATTTTATCGTGTATGTATTGGATTTTTCCTGTATCTTAATAACCCAAAGAGACCATTCAAAATATTTAATGTGTGCATAATGTACTGTGTCTAATGAGGAAATTGAATTTTATAAATATCCCACGGATTATATATAACTTTTGAAACTTTTATGAATAATTCTTATCTTATAACGATATAAACCCGTGAAAGTAGTTATTTAGATGTTATTTAGGCATTCCCTTGGGCCTTTGGTGTGAGTAAAATTGCCGTTAAAATTATATTTTCCAAGGCAAATATTTATTTTTTCGGCTTCCAATGAAAAACGGTCTTACTAGCGTTACCTACTTTCATTTTTCTGGTAAACCTTCGAATTTTATTAATTGCAGTAACTTCGGTACTTTGTAATTTGCAATATTGCAGCAAAAACAATCAAGGATGGTCAACCATACTAGTAGATTCTGAATTTTTGGAAGTCTCTTTTATCCACCACGATTTTCGCACACTGGCTATCACTTTTTATGAAAATATAACTATGTACATCTTTTAAATAATTTTGACAAACTTTAATGAAATTCTTGATTTCTTCCACTGCATTTGAAGGTTAATTACCTTCATGTAAAGTGAAAGAAAAGTCCAGAGGACTAAGGTTTCCCGCCAAAAATTTAGGCACCTATATTTCAAAACAAAAAAATTGACCTATCAATATGTTCTGCTTGATATGATATGTGATCACAATATTAATGAAAACAGCTCTCGAAGAAGAGATAAATTTGAAATAATGTCGGAAACTACGTCTCTTCGACATCGAATAAAAAGCAATAATGAATGGTATATTTGTAGTCGTTTTTTTTTTAATTCGATCCAAACGTTCAATATACAACATATAACGTTATTGATTTTTGAACGAAGTCCGAAAAGGACGTAAAAAAGCTTTCCTTCTCAAAACTAACATTTGAACATCCATCAGGAAATGATGACTAGATATTCATGATTCCGTAAAATTGGCTTTGGGATCCATCACCTGAAGATATTACGGGTATACTGGCCTCTCACTTATACTGCCGATGTCTACTGAAATCCTTGATGATTCTTTCAAACCCTTCAGGAAGTTTTCAGTTTGAATTTTATCCCGTTGTGCGACGGTGTATTACCAGCAAACTAGGCTTATTGAGCTAGCCGACAGTTTATCGGCGAGCATCCCATGACTTCTAATCTTTCTAATTACGTTTTGTC